>BPLQ01012667.1:0-12112 GCA_021605075.1 Caerostris darwini | reverse complement strand
ACAATAACCAAGAAAGGTATAAAAAAATCCTGAACAAAGATAATATTATGATCATGTATCCTAGTTTTTATAGGTTTGGTTTGTCGCTCTATGGTCATCTTGTGAGCACTTTAGGCTAACTAGACCGGGACCTACAGTTTAACGTGGATTCCGAACCACCAACAAACGTCCATGCCAACGCCAGGATTCTAACTTGCAGCCTGGGGTATCAACGGCCAGAGAGCTAACCATAGTTTTTATAGGAGAAAAGCTGTTATTGCGTCAAACAGTTTAAAAGTGGGTTTCTAACAAATTCCAAAATATCACAACGTAAGATAATTATCCAATCTTGATGGGTTAGAAAAAAGGTGTAATAATGGAGAATCGCTGTTAGAACATAAAAACACAATGCACTTATTTTCAGAAAAGGGCATACTACTTCCAATACCACTTTGTTTGACGAACTCATACATTAAATTAAGAAAGGTAAATATCTCGGGCTAATCTCAGACAGCAAACTCACTTTTAAAAGACAAGAACACCAAAAATAAAAAAAATAGTAAATAAAGGAGATTCACTTCAATTTATCTCTAATTGGCAGATAATCAGGTATTCCTCCAAAATAAATTCATCTTTTATAAACAAATAATAAAATGTGTGCAGTACTTATCTGGATCCTCGCAGCACTACAAAGATACAAATCCTTCAAAATAAAATCCTATTTATCATTACCAACCAATCTGGTTTATCGAGAACAGTTACTGAACGTAGAAGAAATGGAAACACATATCCCAATTATCCAAGAAATAATTCACAAGCATCATTGATTACATTAATCTACTTAATAAAGCTCAAGTCTTCGTTACTCATAGCAATGGAAAACATAGATAAAAAAAGGAACACTACCAATACACCCACCATAGTAACCTATGCATTTCCCTGTCACAATAAGTATTTTGCATCATACATAAAATGTCTTTCTACATCAGTTCATTACAGTATTTATTTTCCATTGAGCGTTTTTGATACCCTTATTAGGATTTTTTTCAAATAACAAGGCTGTAAATAATTCTAATTCATTCATACTTGTCCGCATTCTTAAGTTGGAAAAAAAAATGCCTTGCGCAATGGCAATCGACAGACAGTATTCAAACTTCGCCAGCCAATCTTAAGCTGCTCCCCTATTTAATCTGATCTCTATAGTCTCCAGCTTTTAAAATTTTAAGCTAAAGTAAGCATAACAAGTAATATATAAAAAAAAAATTTTAAAGTCAATTCCTACTTTTTTTTCACTATATTACAGAAAGTCTGTTATAAAAAATTTTCATTCATTTTTTAAAGTTTATCTGGCACCATCTCTTGGTAGATACATGCAACTTAAATCTAAAAAAATTAAAATTAATGAATTAAATTTAATTAATGAATTAATATTTGGAAAAACTGTATTAGCATCAAGTGTCATCCACTACAAGTTAAAAAAATGTATTTGAACTTGAGTGGATGAATAAAAAGTACTTTATGAACGATTGAAAATTTGAACAAGATACATAAATATATAAAGGGAGAATGTGAACTAATAGTAAGAATTGAAAAAGGGGGCAAAGTTGTAAAATGTCTTGTAGATCAATGATTTTAATTTTTGTAATAGAAAGTGTACTACTAATGAATTTTATTTAATGCTGTCTGTATTTTTAAGGTATTCAGCATTAAATAAAATTCATTAGTATATATATATATATACTAATGAATTTTATTGTATTGTATATATATATATATATATATATACTATTTTTAATGTTGTAAGTTTTGTGAATTTACTTTTTTTAACAATATTATTAAGTTATTTTAAATATTAGAGAAGTAATTAAAAAACTTTTTTTCAGATAAATTACTTAAATGTAAAGCAATACATTGAAATTGATGTGCTCTAAACTTATTTATAATAAAGCATTTAAAATAATAATAATTCATTTGAACATGTGCATATACGCCCGTATCTAAAATTATGTCAAATAACAGAAAATAATTAATATCTGTATATGTTATGAACTTCTTCATTCCCATCATAATTTAAAATACTTAAACCGAACATTATTCTACTAATATTTGCAACTGCCCCCTTCAAACTGAATACACAACCTGCCATCGCCCAGGGCTATCTCCCCACTGAGCGATGGATAAGTGAGAAGCTTAAACCGGAATAGGTCAGGACACCTCGGACAAAATTTATTAAAGTCCCGTCTTTAGGATTAGTGAGTTATAAATCGATAATTCATCGCCATACGACGAACGTGGAATCCACTATGCTTTCATATCACTACTGAGAATCATGGATATAAATGTTATATGCAAATATTGCATTTCGTTAACTCTTTGACAATAAAAACATGGCGCACTAAAGAAAAAGCAACGATTAAAATTTCAGAGGAATTCAATGTTTTATTGCTGCATGTACCATATTTAACGAACCAATAAATAACAGGTTGGTTCACCTCTGACCCTTATACAATCTGTTATATAGCTTGACATTAATTCTTTGGATTGGCAGACGTCTACTTGACAAGCAGTGACTTGTTTTCGAGTTATATCGTCAGTGGCGGCCTAATGGTCAATTGGCAATCCCTCTGACCTTTGGTACCACAGGCTTCAAGTTTGAATTCTGGCATGGTAGTATGGATGTTTTAGTGGTTTGGAATCCACGTTAAATAGTAGGTCCCGGGGATCTAATTAGCCTAAAGTGTGCAAAAAAGGACCTTAGAGAGACAAGTCAAACTTATATCGTCAGGAGAGGTTGAAGACACTTGATCATCAGACTACAAATATGTTGTGAGAACTGTTCTGTCAATTGCTCTATTATTTCTCAGTTAATCGCTGTCTTCTTGACACTCTATTCTGCCATGGTTTATCCATTTATAGCGCATCATCAAAAAGTTTGATCGTATTGGTACAAACGTCAAGCGATTCTTTGATTTAACGCAAATGTCGAATGATCCTTCGATATGATTATTCTGCTCCTTTAGCCCAAGTACATATTAACAGTATTTTATACTATGCGCGAATCCGCATAGAAAGCATTTTACAGTGGAAGTGTGTAAATGGAATCAAACTTGAAGGGAAGTTAAACTCTAGAAGTAGAATTTCTATTTATTTACACATAATCCTGATACTCAGTTACGATGCTTTGAAACTCCAGTTGTTTCTTCCCATTAGGAACCGTGTTGGATTGAAAGGTATTTGCATGCAAAATTTTGTTGCAATGAGATTATTTTTTCTTGAGTTTTTTTTTTTTTTTTTAGTTTGTAATAATTTGAACATCATGTTTTTGTTTGTTGAACATCGATGAACCACATGCATTTATGTATCTCACGAATAGCCCACCGATGGATGATAAAAGGTGGACCATGCTTTCAGGGATGAATTTTAGGGATAACTGAATATTAGAGCTTCCCCAAAATACTACTTGACTATCAAATACATATGCTTTTTACACTATTTTACACAATCGCCATCGAATCTCCTCACTTTTGAATGCAGTGACAACAATAATGCCGCTGAAAGATTCAAACCTCGGTTTTCCAGCGGATTATATATTTTTTTTAAATGTGGAACTTTTTGGTATGTGAACCGTCTTATGACCTGGATTACATTTCAGAAAGTCAGTGACAACAGCACAGAAAGGACGACATATCA
This sequence comes from Caerostris darwini, assembly GCA_021605075.1. Taxonomy (NCBI): domain Eukaryota; kingdom Metazoa; phylum Arthropoda; class Arachnida; order Araneae; family Araneidae; genus Caerostris; species Caerostris darwini. The sequence continues at coordinate 8,443 of BPLQ01012667.1, read as the reverse complement.
GTTGGTATTTAAGAAAAAAAACTGAAATGCATAAAAATATTATTTAACATTTTATATTGAATCATTGTGAAACATCAACTTTATAAAATTTTTGTACCAATCTAGAAATGACTTTTTTTTATTTAAATCCTAAAAGTACCAGTAGTATACCATGATTTTTACAGAATTAAACATTAAAAAGTTCAGATTTAACTGAGTAATCTTATGCATGATTATCTCACGGAAATAATCGTTAGGACAAAACATCATATTCTAAAAGGAATGGCTTATTTTCAAGAGACAAATACTGGAAGTTATTTCTTAATTCTAGGGAATGAAAAACAAAAATACATAGGAATAGTTATAAAAAGTGCTACCGCATTAATTTGCAGTAATACGATTGCAGTTGAAATGGGTTTTTTTCCGTTATTTTTTCTACTGTTTAAGGATAAGATTCCAGTGTCTGTACTGCATAAGGGAAAAAATAATAAAATATTAAAATCCTGAATTTACTATAACTAATCCTGTTTCTTTTTTCTATAGAATAATAGTTAGAAATCTTAAAATAAAAAAAATAGCCACTCGAGTCCAGTGTGGTGTAAAGAAATGTAATTATCCCAGACAATCTAATCAGGTTTTTTTTTTGGATGGAAAAAACATTTATCTGAAAAAAAATATCAATATGATAAACAATTCTTTTGCACTCTATTAAGGAACACAATTCAAGAGAATATGCTGCCCAATAAAAATGTTCAGACGTAAATAAGAAACTTGTGCAATATATAGAGTTACAATAAAGAAAATCTATCAGACCTGTATAGGAAAAGTAAACAGTTTTTTTTTCATGAAATAAAAAGACGCAAACAATATGCTGATATTTTTGTTAGTCTTTGAGAGAAAATAAAACTATAAAGAAATAACAGAAATTTGATATCAGACAATGATGAAAAAAATTCTACAAATAATGAGCTGCAAGAATCAGGTCTTATAATGTGCATTGTTAGAAACAGACAGTATGAAAAGGAAAAAATACAAGGATATCTCAAGGTACATCTTTAAGTCATATATCTTCAATATTCCATTAAACAGTGGAATGATAAGATTGTAGATAATTGAAAATGAAAATTCTAACAATTTAATTTTCATTATTAAATATTAAATATTCGTGCAATTAAATATTAAATATTCGTGCATTATTAAATATTAAATATTCATTATTAAATATTAAATATTCATTATTAAATATTCCTGCAATATTAAATTATATAATATATCAATATTAAATGGCGACCATCCTGTTCATGACAAATATATAAGAATTCTAAAAAAAATCTTTCATTGTGCAATGTTGTAAGTAAAAGATCTATAAAACGCAATAAATTTGTTTGTCTAATTTAATAAAGATTTGTTTTAATAAAATAATAAACAAATTCCCTGAATAAAAAAATATATGAGAACAGAATAAAAAGATAAGTTCAACTATATTTCATAATCTAATCAACAAATTTTGAAAATTTTTAAAATATGATATTGCTTGAATATTTTTTTATATAAATGATAATACTCGTTCATATTTATTTGTTTAAATGATAATACTCATTCACATTTATTTATTTAAATGATAATACTTTTCATATTTTTTTATATTTAAATGATAATTCTCGTTCATATTTTTTATTTAAAATGATAATACTCGTTCATTTAAAATCATATATTTTTTGATTTGTTTGAATAATAATACATTCTTATTTTTTTTTTCATTTGTTGTTTAAATGGTAAAATTCGTTCATTTTTTTATTTATTTCATTTTTTTATTATTTTTCATTTATAAATATATTCATCCCAAGAGCAATTGTAAGTATTATAAAACTGAGAACAAAAATGCACTGAAAAAAACGTATCAAAAATCGTCTAAGCACATTTAAAATCGTCTGAAAATGGGTAAGATAATCTTTGGAACATGTCTTGACATGCTTAAAGAATATGTAATAATACCAAAAAGAAGTGTAAGAAAATTGACTATATATAACTTAGCCAGCAAAAAAAAATGTATTTTTTTCTTTCAGAAAACAAAAAAAGCAACACGTTCTTATTTTTCTTGAAGAAAATACATTTATAAAGAACAAAAAGCAAAAAAGGTATGAAATCAGAGATTAAAGAAAAAAAATTACCTACAAATAACGAGATACAAAAATCGGCTTTTATTATATCTATCTTCAGAAGCGAGCAATACGACAAAGGAAATAAGATAAAAGTCCATATCTTATTTTGAAATTCGAATTGTCTTAAAAAGTGTAAGTACTGCAGCGTAATGTTTCGCAACATTATCGAGTTTTAGACTCAAAATAGTCCGGAAAATGCATAATTCATTTTTATGCTCGCAGCGACGAAATGGGATTTTACTTCCGAAGAGTTGAGAAGTTTTATTGCTTTTAAAATATGATAAATTCAATATTTAATCTCGTAACAGTGCGCAGTGGAGAAGATCAAGTCACTTCCTTAATGTTGCCAAATTATGTTAAGTAATTTTTTTTTTATCGCGATAAAACTGAGAAAAAATTGTTTGCTACTTTGACATCAAAGAACTTTCTTAACAATTCGATTTGAAATAAAATGAATAAAGAAACACGTGTGTTTTTAATATGTAAGTGAAAGAGCTTGTAAAATATTTAAATGAAATGTTATTTATTGTATGCATTTATCTTTGATATTGTTGTTGCAACTAAATAAAAATATATTTCTTATATGAGCATACTTAATATATTTAATTAAATTATTATGTCAGAGATAATAAACTGTCCTTCATTTTAAATAAATTTAATAAAACCTGTTAGTAAATTTTATGGAGCAATAAAAATGAAAAAAAAATTAACTCTTGAAATATTCGTTAAAGCTTTTAGAATAATATTATATTTTATACTTTACTGAATTTGAACTTATATTATATTTGTCTGGTTTTAGAATAGTATAAAAGTCATATTATTCATAATTAAAGATTATTGGATCTCATAATACTTGATAGATAAAAAATATTTATTTTTATCTAAAATCATTATGGGGATAATGACTTAACAATATTATGAAATATCTGAGTTTTATTATGAAATACATATAAAACTAAATTTATTGTCTGTCCTGTTCAGATGGATATATTTCAATTTCTGTAAAAATAATATTTTAAAATTTTCAAAAAACGTTTTGTAAATAATACAATAATAGAAATATAGTAAATAATAATGTACTAATAATAAAATAATGTAATAATAATAAAGTAATAATAATGAAATAATGCAATAATAATGAAACGTAATAATAACGAAATAATGTAATAATAATGAAATGAAATAATAATATAATAGTGAAATAATGTAATAATAATGAAACGTAATAATAATATAATAATGAAATAAAACAAATTAAACAAAATAAAGATAAATCAAAAGTTTTATTCATTCTTATTTTTTAAAATTATAAGATTTCTCAAAACCTGAAATTAAAATTTTTACAATATAAAAATATAAATTTCAATGTGGACAAGAAAAAAAACAAAAAATACAAATTTTGTTTTTATTTTATTAATTTTAATGAACTTGTCAAGAAAATTTATTATAAGCCAAAAATAAATTTAAAAAATAATAAACTTATTAAAATAAAATTATTTTTAATTAACATTTTTGAAAAAATTTTTATTACAAAAATTTAATTAAGAATTAAAAGCTAATTAACAATATTTTTCCAATTAAAGTAAGACATCTAGAAGAGTAAGATGGCGCTTTAAAGATTAAAACTTATTCCGTTCTCAATTGCTGGTATGAAAAATAATGAAATTTACATTATTATAAAAAATTTAAAATTATTAGTTATTCAATAGTTAATTACTAATACACTGTTGGTTTGAGAATAATTTTTATAAATTTGTAGGTCGTTAAACTATTTCAATATTTTGCTTTTAAGCAAAGGAAAATTTCCATTAATTTCCCTTTGAAAATTGATATTTTTATTACGATAAACTGAAGAATTAAATTGATAGATTTTTTTCTTATTATCTATTCGCTATCTTTTTAAGCAGAAAGAACTTAGATACCCTTTTAAATACAAATATTAAAACTTAATTTATTAAGATAAAATTTTTTACTATTAGTCTAAAATTTATTTTATTAAGATAATTTTTTTTTAATAACAAGCATATATTGAGAAATTGAGTGATATAATTTTTTTAATTATACTCTAACCTTTTCACACACATCCCTTCCCTTCGATCTTTGCCAATGGTAAGCTTTTGAAAAAAAATTATTGTTAATTTTTTTTTTTTATCTATGTGCTTACATCAGGTAAACTTCCATGAATTTTTGTTTCAATGTGAATTGGTAGTGTCTTACAATTTTATAACTTGCATTAAACTAATTTCTATTAGTTACACATCAGTTTATAACTTTTTCAGATGAGTAATAATTTATAAAATTACTTGGAAAAAGTTGCAAAGCTCACCTCCTGATCAGTTGTAACAGATAACGTGGTAATTTGTAATAGATCTCCCGGCCAATTGTGATAGATAATGCTCAACTCCAGGTCAGTTGTGACATATGTATTTTTCATCTCCTGGCCAATTGGGACAGTTAATGCTCATCTCCTGGTCAGTTGTGCCAAATAATGCTCATATCCTAATCCTTTGTGACAGGTAATTTTCATCTCCTGGTCTTTTGTGACAAATAATACTCACCTCCCTTTGTCAGTTAGTATAGATAATGTTCCACTTTTTCAGTTGTGACAGATAATATTCGTCTCCTGGTCAATTATGACAGATATTGCTCATCTGGTCAGTGACAAATACTGCTCATCTCCAGGTTAGATGTAACAGATAATGCTCATCTGGTCTGTGACAAATAATATCCATCTCCCGATCAGTTGGGACAGATAATGCTACAGTTACTTGTGACAAATTATGCTCATCTTAATCGGTTGTGACAGATAATGCTTAACTCCTGGTCAGCTGTGACAGATAATGCTCATCACCTTAACTTCAATAAGAGGGCAGTAAGCCTGTGAGTCAGTTTCGGTCATTGTAGTAACTACTTTCAGAAATGTGTGAGTCTTTCCAACATCAATAAACTCTACTCCTAGAGGAGTGTTCATAATACACTATATACACACGAAACTTCTCATGCAAAAAAATTCAATAACAAGACTAGTTGACCTGAATTAAAACATATTTGTAATATGTGCAGGAAGACTTGCAATTACTGCTTTCACAAACGGGGAGACAAGATGGCGATTATAATATCGTCTTGTAAAGACACCCTGGCAAACAGGTAGTTTTCTGGATTTTCCCTAGCGACAAGTAAATTTGAAGCCTTGGAAGTCGTCTTAGAAGGAAAAGTATTTGCTTTATTGCTCGTAGGTGGGGTGTTCGTAGTATACGTAGGTGGAATATCATCGTGGAGTTCCATCAAAGTACAACAAAAATACAAAAATGCAACTAATCAAAAATAATAATATTCAAGACTTCTGCAGCAACTTCTGTCGAAAAATAAATGCGTTCTCTTACCTTCCAATACACAAAAGAACAGGGAAAAAGAAGACATTTACTTGCCAACATTTTTATCAAGCTTTCACTGCTTCCAGACACACACAAAAAAGGAAAACTACATTCTAGCAAAGAAAAATGTCGCTCAGACAACATTTCAGAGCAAAGACTCCCATTAAAACTTCTCTATTACAGAGTATCAACGTTAAAAGTTTTTCTATTCTGTCATGACGAAGGCAGTATGGACTTTTCTCTCGTTTTTGTCATATTTTCCTCGAGTCAGGAAGAAAAAAAGTTTTCTGGATTTCTATAGATATATGTGTGTACTGCTTCGCTGTTGTATGACGTCATAGGTGAGATTTTGGGGATTTTTGTGTGAAGAAAAAGGGAAATATATAACTTTGAGTTCTTGGATGTTTCTTTTATAAAGTAAAATGTATCTGCTGTTCTTGAAATGTCTTTTTCACATATATAGTCAAAAGTTAATTAAATTATATATGCATTGAAATAAATAAACTTATAAATTATTTATATATATAAACTTATAAATTATTGATATATATAAATTTATAAATTATTAATATATATAAAACTTATAAATAAAATAAACTTATTAAAGTCTATTTTTATCTCTTTGTTAGGTCATGTATTGTTTAGATTATTTTGTTTTTTTGTATAAATACTAAAATATAAATGTCAGAGAACTTTATTTAGAAAAATTGATAATTTGAACTTTATTGATAATTTGGTTATATCACTTAATGGCAACTTATGTTAATACTGAGAATGCCTTGAAAAACTTTAGATTTTTAAGATAAAAATTGCAATGTGCATACCATATATATTTTTTGTGCATAATTTACTAACATCCTGTACGGATACTCGGTAATCAGATTATCAGTAAATTGTTATAATAATTGCAGTGTTCTCTTTCCTGATTATTGGATCAAATAACTTATCAATATCCTGTACTGATACCAGATAATAAGATTATCAGTAAGTTGTTATAAAAACTGCAGTGTGTACTTTCATGATTATTTACTCACATAACTTACTAACATCATGTACTGATACTAGGCAATCAGGTTATCTGTAAGTTATTATAATAATTGCAGTGTGCACTTATCTGATTATGTGATTACATAACTTACTAACATCCTATACTAGTAATGGATAATCAGAATGACTGGAAAAGCTTTAGTTTGTTATAAAAAATTACAATGTGCGCTATATAAATAATTTGGCTGAATAACTTAATAGTATCACTATTTAATCAGATTATTTGTAAAATTTTTTAATTTGTGTGATTAATTTTTAATTTTAATGATTAATTTTTATGATTAATTTTTGTGTGATTAATTAATTAATTTTGATAAAAAGTCATCTGCATACTCTGCCGAAAAGATTTATGATTTATTAACATCATTTACGAATACTGAGTAATTAAAATATAATTAAAAATTCATTAAAAATTTAAAGATATCTAGTTATTGAAAGATGCTTTTCGTGATGAGCAGTGTTGACATTAAAGAACAGCTTTGTCAAAAAGAGAAAAATACAATTCATCGAAAAATGACAGTGGTATATTAAAGATAAATGAACAGCATGAAAATAACCCTGCACATTATTTTTTCATGTGTGCTTATTTGATAAGCCTGCTCTTTTTAATTTCGCAAGCTTACTCCTGTGTTTTTTCTCGTTTTTATCATATTTTCTCGAGTCAGGAAGAAAAAATGTTTTCTGTATTTCTATAGATATAATGTGCGCTGCTTCGCTGTTGTAACATCATAGGTGAGATTTTGGGGATTTTTGTGTGAAGAAAAATTGAAACATATAACTTTGGCGTTTTTGTAATCAATTTCAGTTTCTGGTAAGTTATCCAGTACATTACTATAAATCCATGTACGAATTTTTCTTAGACCAACTCTCTAAATGAAGACCGTCACAAATAACTAAATTTAGATTATTCTAAACAACCGTTAAGAACATTTTGTAGTTGGAAATTAATTGACAACATGAAAGTAAGGATAAAATTTAATTATAAGTTGCTCAGAATACTATAAATTCTCTTAACAGGCTATTCACTGCATGAAACATTTCAATGATTTTCTTAAATCAGTTTCAGTTCTTCGTAAGTTATCCAGTATATTATTATTAATCCGGGCACAAATTGTTCTTAGACCATATTTCTAAATGAGGGCCGTAACAAATCACTAAATTTAGAATACTCTAAGCAACCTTAACTGTATTTTTTCTAGTTTAAAATTAAAAGACATCATGAAAATAAGCATAAAATTTAATTATATTTTCCTATATTATGTAGAATATTATAAATTCTCAATTTTCTCTTAACAGAGCAACTCGACGAATCATTACAATAATTTTCGTGAATCAGTTTCAGTTTCTCGTAAGTTATCCAGTACATTACTATTAATAAAAGTACGAATTGTTCTTAGACGTTCTCCAGACGTACTTCAATTGTTACGTCTTTCTGAATGACAGGCGTAACATATCCTTAAAATCAGAATTATTAAATTATTAATATTGAATTAATGGAACAAAATATTAAATTAATTGATTAATTAATTAATTAAAATTGATTGAATTAAGATTAATTTATTAATTAAAATCGATTGAATTAAGATTAATTAATTAACTAAAATTGATTGAACTATTTAAAATTTGTAGTTGAAAATTAAATGAGAACTTGAAAATAAGGATAAATTTAATTATAAGTTACTTAGAATATTATAAAATTTCAATTTTCTCTTAACAGGCTACTCACTCCATAAGCCATATCAATCATTTTCATGAATCAGTTGCTGTAAGTCAACCTGACATTTCTATAAATTCGTGCACGAATTGTTCCTATACCATCTCTCTAAATGAGGTCCGTAACAAATCACTGAATTTAAAATATTCCAGACAACTTTAACTGTA
>BPLQ01012664.1:0-11034 GCA_021605075.1 Caerostris darwini | reverse complement strand
GAATTCAACATTTCCAGATCCACTGTGTCAAGAGTGTGCCGAGTATGAAATTTCAGGCATAACATCCCACCATGGACAGCGCAGTGGTCGACCGCCTGCACTTAACGACCGAGACCGGCGACGTCTGCAAAGAGTCGTAAATTCTAACAGACAAGCAACACTGCGTCAAATAACCGCAGAAATCAATGTGGGACGTACAAGGGACTTGTCTGTTAGAACTGTGCGGAGAAATTTGGCTTTCTTGGGCTATTCCAGCAAAAGACCGACTCGAGTGCCTTTACTGACAGAACGACATCGCTTGCAGCGACTCTCGTGGGCACGTGAACATATCGGTTGGTCCCTAGATGAATGGAAAACCGTGGTCTGGTCCGATGAGTCACGATTTCAGTTGGTAAGAGCTGATGGTAGGGTTCGAGTGTGGCGCAGACCCCACGAAGCCATGGATCCAAACTGTCAGTAAGGCACTGTTCAAGCTGGTGGTGGCTCCGTAATGGTGTGGGCTGTTTTTTCATGGCATGGACTTGGTCCTCTGGTGCGACTGGACCGAACATTGACTGGAAATGCTTATGTTCAGCTACTTGGAGATCACTTGCAGCCATTCATGGACTTCATGTACCCACACAACGATGGGATTTTTATGGATGACAATGCGCCATGTCACCGGGCCACAACTGTTCGCGATTGGTTTGAAGAACATTTTGGACAATTCCAACGAATTATCTGGCCACCTAGATCGCCCGACATGAATCCCATCGAGCATTTATGGGACATCATCGAGAGGTCTGTTCGTGCCCAAAATCCTGCACCATCAACGCTGTCACAATTATGGACGTCTATCGAAACAGCATGGCTCAATATTCCTGCAGAAGACTTCCAACGACTTGTTGAGTCCATGCCACGTCGAGTTGCTGCACTTCGCCGGGCGAAAGGAGGGCCGACACGATATTAAGAGGTATCCCATGACTTTTGTCACTTCAGTGTAGATTCGATGTTGACTCGAGACCTCTGAAAATCTCCAACCTTGGAGTGAACTGTAGTTGTCATTTAATCGTGCTCTTGTGATCAAATTTTATTTTTAATTTTTTTTGTATAGTAATCCAGAGTTCTGTGTATATATATATATGTATAATGCTTGTAAATAAAAATTAGAGTGTTCCAATGAACCTGAAAGCGGCCCTCTTCTAGAAGCCCGTTGTAGGTCTAATATAGGCCAGGAAGTTACATCCCTAACTCGACTAATCGAACATAGATATTCGGGGTTCTATAAATTTTTTTTTTGTATGATTAATTTAAAATTGTCTTTATTTTTTCAATAAAAGTATTTATAAGAATTTCCTTTTGTTCATATTTTTTTCCCCTCATGTCGTCAGAAAACAAAAACAAAGATTCAAATGTAGAGCAGCGATAAGTGACATGGCTGCGGGACATTTTCTCGAATGACAAATGAACAAAACATTTCGTTTCATAAGCAATGCTAAATAATAAAAAAGATTAGACAGCAGAGGTCAACATGGGAAAACTGTGTCAGGCAATGGAAATGCGGGTTTTAATAGGATTAATTAAATTTACAGTCTTTTAAAATTCACTGATGAGCATATGTTTATTGTTGTGATTTGTTATATTTTAGTTAAAAAAAGCCATTGGAACCTATAACAATAAATAATTTTAAATGGATATTAATGAAGCAACGATGTGCAGCGAATTTCTAGTTCTTCTGAAATGAAACCTGCAGTTGTAATACGAATTTTAATATATTAATGGGAAAAAGTAATTAATTAATGGAATAATTTAATTAATTTTAATAAATTAATGGGAAAATTAATTAGTTAATGAATATAATTAATGAAATTTTTTTAATTTAATTTACGTAATTTATTTTAATTAAATAATATTAAAATTTTTAATTAGTTAATGGAAAAATTAATTAATTAATGGGAAATTTTTTAAAATTTAATTAAATTAATTAATTTAATTAGATAATTTTAAAATTAATTTTAATCAATTAATGGAAAAAAATACATCAATAGTTATTATGCACAGGCTACGAAACATTAATTAATCGAATGATGAAGGAATATTCTATCTATTTTTTTGTGATATTAGTAACATAAACATTTTTATAGATTAATTAGTATTTTATATTTTAAAAAAATTGTAAAGTCCCATACAACTATGGTTTTTAGAATAGTGGAGGATAAAATGTATCCTTACAGGAAAATCAAAGTAACGCAAATCACTTACAATAATAATGGCATTAGAAACCTTTTTAAGAGCGGAAAGTTTTGATTAACAATTTAAAAATCATCTATAATAAGGCTTTACGTTTCATAAGTTCAGGTGCACTGATTGGTTTGGTTTGTCGCTCTGCGATCATTTTGTGCACTCTTTGGGTTAATTAGACCGGGACCTACAGTTTAAAGTGGATTCCGATCCACTCACAAACATCCATGGCACAGGCGAGACTCAAACCCGAAAACTGTAGCACCGAGCGCCAGAGTGATAGTCACTCGGCCATTAGGCCCCAAAATATTCTTTCAACATTAGATTAATTAATGTTTCGTAGCTGCGCCTAATCGATATCGGTTCATTTAATTTTTATTCCGCTGAAAATAATTAAAATTCGTATTACAACTATATGCTAGTTATTACATTAATTTAATAAGGGGCCTGAATGGCAGAGTGGCTAGCGCTCTGGCGCTCGGTACGACAGGTTTCGGGTTCGAGTCCCGGCGGTGCCATGGATGTTTGTAGTGGTTCGGAATCCACTTTAAACTGTAGGTCCCGGTCCTAATAAGATTGTAGAGCGTTGCGGGGGCATTGTTACTCCGCGTCCGTGGCTTATCTTCAAGTTACACGCGCCCCCTGGGCAATGCAAAGTGAGTACGTCTGTGCAGCGCTTGCCTTAAGGCATCCAAGATCAAGCTGTCTAAGTGTATGCCAGCTGCATTAGAAAGAAAAAAAAACATTAATTTAATAATAATAATAAAAAAAAGAAATTAGAGAGGGCGCCACAGAATTTTCTCTTCCTACATGTAGTAAAAAATTTAACTACTTTACATCGAAAAAAACAACAAAATCATTGAATGCTATCGGTTAAAAATATATGCAAACAATAAACAACTCAAGCAGACTTCAGTAAACGACGAGAGCAAAGGTTGATAAACACTTTGATCAAGGGAAGGTCAAATCGATGCACTTACTCGATGGCTGATAACCAATAACAAGAGAGATAAGATGTTGTAGAGCATGTGATAGGCGCTGATCAGCAGAACGATGGACTGAGTGATGTGGCTGGCCACTATCTCGGCTCCGAACACCATGCCAGACACAGCTATCAAGAAGTACAGCACAGAAGACCGCATTTTTACTCGTGAGGGTACCTGAAAAAAAAAATTATATCGATTCAATCGATATTAAACAATTATTATATCGATTTTAAACAATTAAATATTTTTAATAGAAGACTTTAGTCTTCGTAGTGGGCCTGAATGGCCGAATGGCTAGCGCTCTGGCGCTTGGTACCACAGGTTTCGGGTTCGAGTCTCGGCGCTGCCATGGATGTTTGTAGTGGTTCGGAATCCACTTTAAACCGTAGGTCCCGGTGCTAATAGGATCGTAGAGCGTTGCGGGGGCATTGTTACTCAGCGTCCGTGGCTTATCTTCAAGGTACACGCGCCCGCTGGGTAATGCAAAGTGAGTAACGTCCGTGCAGCGCTTGCCTTAAGGTATCCAAGACGTCCATGTCTGTTTGCCAGCTGCATTAAAGGAAAAAAAACTTAATGCTAAAGCTATCATAAATGATAGTGGCAAATGATGCGTTATTCCAAATGCTATTTTTGATCTTGAATGATATTATGGTCGGTCCTTTTTCAGAAATTTTAATTGCTTGTGTTAGGAAGTGGCCAATAAACTTTGCAACCTTTAGCAAATTGAACATATTTTTTTTAATATTTGTAGGCATATTTCGCGTGTCTGTGTTTGTCTAATCCTCAGTATCCTGCAGTGAGGGATGGAGTGGATTGAGATCCATGAGATCCCCTTTTCCATGTTAAAGGGAAAGGGGATCTCATGGATAAGGGAAAGCTACTCATGTTTAAAGGGAAAGAGGGCAGCTTCTGTTGTGATGAAACACCCGTAGGTAGAAGTCTGACTTGGCTCCGGAAAGTTGTAGAAGGAGGGGAATGCCTTCCGGGGGGAATTTTTTAATGGAAACTACCACTCATTTGCGTATCAGATGGGAGAAAAACCGAAAAACTCCCACCAGGTATTCCGACTCATGAGGCAAGAGGCTGAACATCCCAAACGCCATCGAGGCTCCTCGGTTTTTGAAACAGTGTCTACAACAAAGCCAACAAACCCTCAGCCCTAATGTTCAGCAGCGCCGCACATTTCCACTGAACTACGAGTCGGGAATTCGTGCAAACTATAATAAGTTGTTGCTTGGTATTTCGCGTAAACTATAAAAATAGCCACGAATGGATAAATAACAATATACAGTAGAACCTCTGTAAGTCAAACTTCAAGGGAGACACCAAATAATTCGAGTTATAGAGTTTTCGACTTATGGAGGATTTCGACTTACGGGGATTTTGTAAGGAAATATTCGACTTGTAGAGCTATAGATTCTTTCTAAATTTTTCTGAGTTAGAGAGGTAAAAAAAATAAAAATTCAAGTTACAGAGGTAATAAACATGTTTATTTGCAACTTAAAAGTTATATTATGTACTACAATAAAAAATCAAAATAATTCCGAAACAACCTTAAAATTAAAAATATTATGTATTAAAAAAGTGAGTTATTATTATTTATTTTTTTTTGCTTTAGACAATTCGATCGTTCTCTATCTATAGCATTATCTAAGCTATAAAGAGCAGAAAATTCTTTTTCTTCCGAGTTGTTATTCATAGAATTGGTTATTCTATTTACTATAGCAATACTCATACATTGTTTTCTATGAAACAATAATGTGCATTGTCGGCAAATCCTTTAAGTCAGTAACTTATTTTTCTTCGAGCCATAAAGGTATTTAGTTTCAAATGATCGAGTTGTAAAGATTGTAAAATCAAACATTGCTAATGTTCGAGATACAGAGGTCCAATTTTTTTTTCTCGAGTTACGGAGGGAAAATATATACCAAAATGGCTTGTGGGGATTGACTAATTATTTCGATTTATAGAGGGTTGAAATTTCGAGTAATGGAGGTTTTGGGGCTTGAAGGGAAGGGAACAAAAATTTTTTTCGAGTTGTGGTGGTTTTCGACTTAAAGAGGTTCTACTGTATAAGTATACTGTTTAATAATGCACAGCTGAGAGCGTGGTAGCGCATTAGGGGTGAGGCTTAGTCCGCTGACTACTTTGTTGTAGATACTGTTACAAAAACGATCAGGCTAGATGGCATGTGTGATGTTCAGCATCTTGACTCGTGAGGCGGACTGCCTAGTGGAAGTTTTTCCGGTTTTTCTCCCATACGATACGCAAATGCGGAGTAGTTCTCCCTAAAAAGTCCTACACTGAGCCAAGTCAGACTTCTACCTAGGGGTGTTCCATTACAACAGGAGCTGCCCCCCTCCCCTTTCCCTACTTCCATGAGAACGTAGGGGTTCATGGACTTGGTGTAGATGTTGCTGTCTACCAAGTAATATAAGAAGCAACAATATGAGAAAAATAAAAACAATATTTAAGTGTTATTTCAATTATTTCTTCTTCAATGCGATACAGCCATATGGTAGACCAAGGCCTTTTGCCTGATTCCGAAACATGCAAATTTTATTTCATAATTAAATTACTAATATGATGAAACACATTAATTATATTTTAACAATAATAATGTGAATAATTACAACTTCTTCTGTTGTTGCGTAATTATTTAACTATTATATTATTATTACGCAAAAACAAAAAAAAAAGTATTCCAACAAACAATTTCTTGAATTTATTTACTACATAAAGTTATAATGAATAATGTTATCAGCTTGAATAAGGCTATCAAACTAATAATTATCATTTATGTTCAGGAAATTGTCAGTTCGATGTTCGTCAAATAATGAATCAATTTCGACAATCAATTTGTCTTATTTCAGACATATGTCTTGACAATTAAGGAAGTAGTTAAGTCAAAATTAATATATAATTAAGATCCTATGTAGTTTCAATTTTGCAACTTGAACAACAGTATCAATTTCAGAATAGAAACAAGTAATTCTTAAACATAATAGAAAAACAGTTTTCGAATAGAATTAACAAATAGCAGTTTTAAAGTAGAAAAAAACAAGCAATTTTTAGAAATAAAAAAAGTAGCAATAAAATAAAATGTTTTAATGCTTTATTATTATTATCCTATATAATTAAAATGGAAAATTATTGTTCAACATAACATGTTTTTTTTAAGAAATTAATATAAATCCAATTGTGGAAACATTTAGTTAATGACCGTTTTAATTAGACATTCTTCTACTTATATATACAAAAATGGGCCTGAATGGCCGAGTAGCTAGCGCTCTGGCGCTCTGTATCACAGGTTTCGGGTTCGAGTCTCGGCGGTGCCAGGGATGTTTGTAGTGGTTCGGAATCCACTTTAAACCGTAGGTCCCGGTCCTAATAGGATCATAGAGCGTTGCAGGGTCATTGTTACTCCGAGTCCGTATCTTCAAGTTACACCCGCCCCTTGGGTAATGCAAAGTGAGTAACGTCTGTGCAGCGCTTGCCTTAAGGCATCCAAAACCAAGCTGTCTAAGTGTTTTGCCAGCTGCATTGGAACAAAACAAAAATATATATATATATACAGAAATTCAATCAGCTGTTAACAATAACCTCAAAAAAATTTCAGTTTAACCAAAAAATTTACAATAAATATATAATCACTATCCTATGCAGAAACTATTTTCATAATTACAACTTCAACAACAAATATCAATTTTAGAATAGAAAAACAAGCAAATCATAGAAGTAAAAACATTTTTTGAAATATTTTCATACATACTATTTTAGGTCAAATCGCAAACTAGGGGCTGTTGGAATTTGGTGACGCCAATTTTGTGGCGCGAACGGGAAATAAGTTACTAAATGTGTTAATCCGTGTTTCTTAGACTGAAGATGAGAGATGAAGAATCATAGATGAGTTAAATAAAGAAATTTTTAAATTTGTTAGAATTGCTAACAAGACAAGAAATATTTGTAAATTAAGAATTCCATTTTTCTTTCAGGGAAATTTGTGAATATTAGATACTTTTAATTTACATCTAGAGTATGAAATGAGAAAACAATCTAATTTTTTTTTAAATAATAACATTTAAATTCTGACATTTTTTGCTAAAATTTAAAAATAAATATTGCAAAATACATAAAATAAATAAAAAATACGTCGGTGATAAAAAAAATATTAATTTATAAAAATCCAACAGTTTTTAAGATATCACATTTGCCTTTGTGTTGGTAGTATTCATTTAAAAAAATTTCCAATTAAATAGAAAATATATTGTAGTAATTGAATGACAAATTACAATAAATGTATACAATAAATAAAATTATTTACTAACTTTTTCATTAGCACTAAAATCAGCTAAAAGTTTTTGCTAATATTGAGAACATGTGAAGACATTGATTTTCGACAATTTGGCTGCATTTCAGTAAATTGATTACTATAGCGTATTATTAAATATTTTGCATATACGGAAAATTTAGAAAAAAGCATATTTGCGTATATTTTTTAAAAGCGTATTTTCATATCAAACCAATTTTAGCAAGCAATTTAGAAATAAACCATTTTGAAAAGTACAAAATTATTAAAATTAAACAATTGTTCACAAAATATGAACATTTAATAATATTATTATGTTCAAAAAATCAGTTTCATTCGAAATAGCCAAGTTCATTTTTATTACTTTAATTATCCCATTAAAAACCGATAGAAGAGCTTAAAGCTTTTCCTTGTGGTGAACAAGGCGTATCTAATAACAATTGCTCAAAACGGATTACAACAGGGAAAACATACGCTCTTTTTTACTTAGCCGTTTTCGGATGAATTGAACCATACGAACTTCACGAAAGATAAATTATTTTTTTTTTGTTCACATTTATCAAAATTCCTCTCCTTCTTAATTTTTATGTTTTTAAATAAATCCCAAAGACCATATTATAATCATGACCACAACTTACAGATGCAATTATGTAGTTCAAATAATCAAAAAATTCATAGTAATTCAAAGTGATCCATTCTAAAAAAATGATGAAGTCATTGATAAATTTTGTGACATGACAAAAAGGTCATAATTTTATTATTTTTATTTTGACAAATAATGATATTTTTGATAACAGCTCTTCAATTAAATTAAATTAGTAGTTTTAAAAAAATAGGGCCTGAATGGCCGAGTGGCTAGCGCTCTGGAGCTCGGTACCACAGGTTTCGGGTTCGAGTCAAGGCGGTGCCATGGATGTTTGTAATGATTCGGAATCCACTTTAAACCGTAGGTCCCGGTCTAATAGGATCGTAGGGCGTTGCGGGGGCATTGTTACTCCGTGGTTTATCTTCAAGTTACACGCGCCCCCTGGGTAATGCAAAGTGAGTAACGTCTGTGCAGCGCTTGCCTTAAGGCATCCAAGACAAAGCTGTGTAAGTGTTTGCCAGCTGCATTAGAAAGAAAAAATGGCCTAATGGCCGAGTGACTATCACTCTGGTGCTCGGTGCTACAGTTTTCGGGTTTGAGTCTCGCCTCTGCCATTGATGTTTGTGAGTGGATCGGAATCCACGTTAAGTTGTAGGCCCCGGTCTAATTAGCCCAAAGTGTGTAAAAAATGACCGTAGAGCGGCAAAACAAACAAAACCCATACGATACCCAAATGCGGTTTAGTTCCCTCTTAAAAGTCCTCCCGGAAGGTACTAACCTCCTTCTTCAGCGACAGAGAGCCAAGCCAGACTATCTACGAGTGTTCCATTGCAACAGAAGTTACCTCTTTCCCTCCATTCATGAATAGATTACTCATGGGATGTCCCATCAGCATTGTAGGACACTGAGGATTGGATACCACAACATCAGTGCTGAGAATATGAATTTAAATTAATTTCAAAAACCAAATTAGGTCTAGGACTTTACAACGGAAAAATAACGAATTTTTTTTTTCAAAATCGAATTTAACATTTTAGTAATCAGGGACACTATAATCAAGAAGAATGAATTGTATTTATTGTACATCATTTAAAAGATAAGATGCAACAGCAACTAGATATTCTCTTTACAAATTATTACTTTCAATGATTCCACAAGTATTTTTATTTCCCATGTTCTACTGTTCATAAATCATCGTTCTGGTACAATGATTATTATATTTAGTAATCTCATTTATCACTTTCAATGACTCTTTTTATCAGTTTATTTCACAAAATAATTTTTGGTGCGAAAAGTTTTCCGAAATAGCTTAGACACAAAAATAAGAAAAGGATAACGCAAAAAACATAAATGATGTCAAACTGCAAAGGATGCCTGTTTGCTTATGCAAGTTAAGTTTCGTACTAAAACATAGTTATTTTCTATATATGTATATTTTTGTTCTAATGCAGATGGCAAATATTTAGACAGCTTGGTCTTGGATGCCTTAAGGAAAGCGCTGCACAGACATTACTCACTTTGTATGACCCATGGGGAGCGTGAAACTTGAAGATAAGCCACGGACGCGGAGTAACAACGCCCCCGCAACGCTCCTATTAGGACCGGGACCTACAGTTTAAAGTGGATTCCGAACCACTACAAACATCCATGGCACCACCGGGACTCGAACCCGAAACCTGTGGTACCGAGCGCCAGAGCGCTAGCCACTCGGCCATTCAGGCTCAAAATAGACCGTCACCTTCGCCATAAGGGCTGCACCTATGTTACTCACTTTGCATTACCCAGGGGGCGCGCGTGTAACTTGAAGATAAGCCACGGACGCGGAGTAACAATGCCCCCGCAACGCTCTATGATCCAATTAGGACGGGACCTACGGTTTTAAAGTGGATTACGAACCACTACACCCATCCATAGCAACGCCGGGACTCGAACCCGAAACCTGTGGTACCGAGCGCCAGAGCGCTAGCCACTCGGCTATTCAGGCCCTTTCTATTTTATATTGAAGTAGTAAAAACCATGACATATTTTTATAATAAACTCCTGAGGATTATTTCCATTTCAACTCAAAAGTGTTATTAACTGATTAACTCCCTGGCACAACAGCCCGTGGTGAGCCAAGGTTATCCACCTACTAGCAGATTTCGAGACAGGAGATGTTTTGTTTTTACAAGCTAGGGTTTTCAGCTCTATGCCCAACGCTCTACCGCCATATTAGACCGAGACTTACGGTTTAAAGTGGATTCCGAACCACTACAAACATCCATGGCACCGCCATGGTTCGAAATCAAAAGTGTTACCGAGCGCTTGTCACTTGGCCATCAGGCCTCCAAAAATATTATCAATTAGTTATTTAATAAAATTTTATAGCATAAAAAAATGGGACTCAATGATGATGTAAGAAGGGTCTGAATGGCTAGCGCTCGGTACCACAGGTTTCGGGTTCGAGTCCCGGCGGTGCCATGGATGTTTTTAGTGGTTCGGAATCCACTTTAAACTGTAGGTCCCGGTCCTAATAGAATCGTAGAGCGTTGCTGGGGCATTGTTACTCCGCATCCGTGGCTTATCTTCAAGTTACACGCGCCCCTTGGGTAATGCAAAGTGAGTAACGTCTGTGCAGTGCTTGCCTTAACGCATCCAAGACCAAGCTGTCTAAGTGTTTGCCAGCTGCATTAGAAAGAAATTTTTTTTTTTATATTGAAGTAGTAAAAAACCATGACAAATTTTTATAACAAACTCCTGAAGATAATTTAAATTTCAACTCAAAAGTATTATTAACTGATTAACTCCCTCGCACAACAGCCCGTAATCCACCTACTAGCACATTTCGAGACAGGAGATGTTTTCTTTTTACAAGCTAGGGTTTTCAGCTCTACCATCATATTAGACCAAGACCTACGGTTTAAGTGAGTTCGGCTTTCCACTACAAACACATC
>BPLQ01012662.1:0-65913 GCA_021605075.1 Caerostris darwini | reverse complement strand
AACATATAGCAATTTCTCTTTCTGCTTATCTTTCAGACAAAGATAAAATTGTACAAAAAAATAAGACTAGAACAACTGATTGGAAAAAAAATGTGTTAGCTTCATATAGGGTTAACAGAGTAACTATCGTTGTTGGCGACCGGCGTTTTATTTTATAGCGATAGCTACTTGGCAACATTATCGCCCTCATTGAG
Source organism: Caerostris darwini (assembly GCA_021605075.1). Classification (NCBI taxonomy): domain Eukaryota; kingdom Metazoa; phylum Arthropoda; class Arachnida; order Araneae; family Araneidae; genus Caerostris; species Caerostris darwini. The sequence continues at coordinate 65,719 of BPLQ01012662.1, read as the reverse complement.
ACGCATTTAAACGCTGCAGGAATTTTTTTTCCCCATTTCGGCTTATATACATGTTAATTGGCTGTTTATATGCAGGTTCGGTTTTGTGTTAATTTTTTAAAGAAAAAACGTTCGTCCACTTATACATGAATCGGTATTATTCAGAAATATACGGTAAATATTTTTCTTTAACGTAATGCATTCATACCTATATATTTAATAAGAAATTTGCATTTTTTTAATGCGTATGTTTTTTAAGTAAAATTCAGTGTCAATTAACACATTCTCCCCGTGTGGGTCCGGGTTAGAATAGCCCTACTGTTGCCTGCTGTCAATGTCCACTTTTAAAATATGTAGCTCTCAAATGAGGACAGAAAACAGCGGTGCAGTCTATAGTGTCAAGAACCGACTTCTAAAGCAAATTTAAATTTCAGTGTCTGGGCAAATTAACCCTTTCCCGAGAGCAGGAATATTTAAACCTTAAGGAAGTGCACCTTCCTTAAGGATAAAGTGACACATTACAGCACTCGCTGTACCTGATCTTGACACCCTCTCTTGATTAATGGTCCGGTGGAAGGGTGATATTTATACGACGCCGCATGCTATAATCTTGGGCGGTATTTCTGGATGCATAATATTGTAACTGTGCCTGATTTTAAGATTACCCAAGATCACGTAACTACGAACTTATTTCACTTTAAAATGATACAGGCAAATGCGAAAGAGCTTTTCCCTGCTATGCTAAATATGATAATTTGTTTTACATTGATAATTTTTATTGGTCAAAATAGCAGTGAAGATTTAAAATCGTGACTCTTTATTTCATGGTTTATTCTTCATAACTCTAATCATTTAAATATTAATATGACACATATCATTTGAACTTTGATATGAATTGATTAATTAAATAAAAATCAGTGTTTTTCATATACCCTACTCAGATGATCATTTCCGTTCCAGCGCCAACTGGTTTTGTAGTTGAAATTGTTGTTTCTCTTTTGCGTCCATTAAAGGGGCAAATGTGTTTTGTATCTATTTTTCTGACTATCTATGTGTCAGACACTTCTCTGAACTCTCTAGTATTAAAAATTCTTAGATAGAAAAACTCTTTCAGTTGAAAACTGTTAACAGCAGGGGAAAATTATAACACTTTCGCAACTTATAGGGCACTACAAATTTTAGCTATTTTTATATTCACAAGTGAAAAAAAAAAAAAAAAAAATGAAATAAGAAGTAAATTCTCAAACTGGATTTTGTTTTCTCAGCATACCACCTACATCGCGTCTTTAACGTCGTTCTGGTAAGAAGACAAAGCGAGACTCGAAGACAATTATAACAACACGTATAAAGCGTCTTGCATCGTTTGTCAAGAATCGTGGTGGTTGTTTCTGGGATTTTTTCTCCATTACTACTCTCAATTGCGGAATTAAATACCTCTAAAAGTTCTACCGAAGACCTCATCCCATGTTGTTCGTGGCATGTAAAAATGAAACATGAAATGTATGATGTTCAATAAAAAAATATGCCGTCATGGAATTGAATTGACATAAACTTTAGTAGTTATTGGTTTGTTTCTAATGGTTGATATGTTTTTGTTGCTCAAAATAATTTTTTTCTCAATATTTATTTTTTAAATTTTTTGTTTCAAATTCCGCTTAACTAGCTTGCCATTTTTAAAAAATGAATTTGGTTACATTTTTTAATTATCTTTATAATTTTAAAAGTACTATTCTTAAAGTATAACTCATTTCGTTTGGATACCCATTGAACTCCATGATAAATTAAGCGGACGGTATTAATTAATAAAGTGAGTTCTGTCCTATCCAACCGCTGGAATATGTAATTGAAATGATGAATCAGAGCGGGACAATATTTAAACATGTTACCCACATATATTTAATCGTTCCACATCACCTTGTGATATCACTAAGCAATATAGCAACATCAACCATCCCCGATTTAGAGACAGTTTGCTGCAATTTCATTTATTCCAGCAATCCTGCATGATATTGCCCTCACAGACCTGCATAATGAATCCATCCACGGCCAACAAATATCTGGAAATTAAACTAGATTACATGAGAGAAGTCCCACCGGAGGATTTATCTAATGCAGTTGTTATAATAATAGGAAGATAATGACTTCGTAAATATGTTCTGCAGGCTCGGGATGTATCGAATCTAATTATTTAGATGCAAAACCGTTATGAATAGTTTAATTGTGTCTTCATCTGAGGAGGACGGGAATTATTTAGTCTGCGGGAGATGTTGGGAACAATCAAGTGCTGGAAAGCTACAGTGTTTGCTGCGATGGATTGTTTGTAAATCCATTGCGCGACTTTGTTGCTGAGTCAGTAGCTAGCATATTTTACGAGCGAATCTGTTGTTCGTAGGAGAACGAATTATGGAAGATACGAAATTGGTTTCACTGCATGTAAATCACGTTAAGTTGTTCGTTTCGAGTAAAATTCTTTGAAGGTAATCCAGTTAACTGTTAATATTTATTTGTTCAGCACTGGCAAGGAATACAATGAGCTGTGTTGTATAATCTAATTTTAATAAATATATTTAATAATAAAAATGAGTATATTATTATTATTTTTTTTGATGTATTGATTGCAGATTACTAAAATTTATTTTATAAATAGTTGAAAATGAATAATTGATCTGAAGAATTTTTTTCGAATTTATATAGGTTATTTATTAAACAATTTCACTCCCATGTGGGCCCAGGTTAGAATAGACGCGCTGCGTGTCGTAAAAGGCGACAAAAAGGGGTATCCAGTACTTGGGCCTATAACCGGGGAACAGTCAGACTTCTCCCTCGGGTCACCCATGTCTTTGTGCCGAAAGGTCAAGGACAAAAGAAGCTGTATTTTTTAACCTTTATAATGACTCCTCACACGGGCCATGGACTTGGTCTAGATGATGTTGTCGACCAAATGGGATAAGAAACAACAGCAAATAATTTCATTCCATCATCCATTTCATTCATACTACATGAAATATCATTTTGTTCTCTTTATATTAATTTCATTTGATCTACCAAATCGTGCCTAACGGTAATTGGACAAGAAGGCTCAAGTTGATGGCCTGGTCGCATTCATCTCAGCATTGCTTTCTGAAAAGAGTGGACACGATGGCTATTATGACAACGCATGTAAGTGTCACGCATAAGCAGTGATGGAGATTTATATGCGAGTGTGGGGTAGTTATCCTTATTCTATCGAGTTATGCTTACGATAAAAGTCCTTCCAGAAATCATGGTCCTATCTTTATCATCTATTGATGGACTGATTATGATAGACTTATGTGGAGCATGGCATTCGATGTGTTACAAAAGAAAAATACCATTGAATTGTTTAGTGAGGGAAACAAATGTCATGGTTTTCTTTAAAAATGAAGAATTTTTATTTTGAATCAGTTTAATATTCGATTATTATACCAAATTTGGAAAAAAAATTTCTTGGCAATATTTAATTAATCTATTAATATGATACGGTACTTGATACCACAGATTTCGGGTTCATGTCTCGGGGGTGACATGGTTGTTTGTAGTGGTTCGGAATTCACTTTAAACCATAGGTCCCGGTTTAATATGACAATAGGGTAACAAACGAGGGGCTTGGGCATAGGACTATCAAACCTACCCCGTAAAAAGTAAAAATTCTCATGTTTCGAAGTCTGCCAATAGGCAGAAGTTGCGCTGTTGCTGTTGAGTCAGATATGTTGATGAATATGATACTAATAATATGTTGTAATGTACTTTGGCAATGTATATAACTATTATAGGGGTAGCTGTTTTGATAAATACTACTTTATGTTTTCTCACTCCCCTAAACGTGAATTTTAAGGAGAATTATGTTTTACTACACGAAAACATTTCCTTTCCTATTGAAATAATTTCGCAATTATATATTTCTTCAACTTATGCAGGTCTTTTTCATGTACAATAAAAGAATTAACCTGTAAACACTTTTGTGAAAATTTGTTAAAATCTTAAAATTTTCATTATTATTTAGAAATTACACATGTCAGACAGTTTAAAAAAACGTCTTTTGTTAAGACGTCTGTTGTTCCTATTTTTTTTTAATACCCAAAGTCCTTTCAAAAATAAAAAAAAGAATAAATTAGAACAAAGCGAGAAAAACTACCCCTTAGCAACTTCTATTATGCTCCTTATCTGGATCTTACTCTCATGGGAAATCCAAAACGGGAAAAAATTTAAATCATCTTGTTTTGCTTTTATCACCCAGTCTCCTGTTTTGTTTTTTGTTTTTTTTTCCTCCCCGAATTTCACTTCTGGACACCATAGTTTCCGGGAAAAGTTGACGAAAAGTCAAACAAGGAAGCTTCTGACACAAAAGTAAAATGGTTGGTAAGTAAAAAAAACTGGAAGATTGTATGTGAAGAGAAGGTCTCTCCAAATAAAACAGACATTAACGTCTTCTTTCTGGTCGTCTACTACTTCTACTCGTCTACTACTCATCCAGTTTTTCTGTCTTTCTTTCTAATTTTTGTCTTTTATTCTTTGCGTGTGTGTGTTTTTTTATTGTCTTTATGGTGTCCTCTCATTTTGTTGTGTTGTGATGAGACGGAAATGGGTACTCTTTTAGACCTTTTCGATAAAGATTAAATGCTTTTCGCTATCGGAAGATGACATTCTTCCCCAAACATTTCTTTGGATCCTTAATTTATTCATTAAATGAATAAATGACACACTGCGTTATTGTAGAGAGACCATGTTGTAATACAGCAGGATGTTGTTTGACAAAGTTGTTGTTCTGACATTTGAGCAATTTGTTTTGACATTTTGCCAAAGCATTTTTTGTTCTACCTAACATTCTAGATCGACGCTCCTGCCATCTAATTTCTAAATTTTTTTTTCTCATAAAAGCGTATGCTATTTTTATTCACTATCTACTACTGTGCCCAAAAAGTAAGACTAATTTTTTTTTTTCAAAAACTCTTTATTTATTCTTCCAAATTTATTTCATCGCCTTCAAAGTAATTCTCTCAGGACACAATGATTCACTTATGCCAACTTTTTTTCCAGTTCTCAACGCATGCTAAAAAATCATCGGCAGGAATGGCCTTCAAAGTGCGCGGCGATTCACGTTGTATCTTTTTAATCTGCTCGAAATGGCGTCCCAGGAGTGGTCTTTTGAGTTTAGGGAATAGCCAGAAGACGCACGGTTGGAATACGGTGGTTGTGGAACGATATGGGTTTTCATTTTCGGCGAAAAAGTCTCGAAGAATCAATGCAGAGTAAGCTAGCGCATTCAGTGTTTTCGGTACCAATCGAGATTTGACGCGTTTGAGGCCCAAAATGGAATTGACCGATCCTTTTGAAATTCCAACATCCTCAGCAAAGTCTCTAATTTTAAATCGACGGTTTTCAAGCACCAAATCTTTAATTTTTTGGACGTGAGCTTCGTCGATTAAGGTTGATGATCGACCAGAGGGCTCTTCGTCTTCAACGCGTTCTCTGCCTTCTTTGAACTGTTTATACCATTTCTAAACATTTCTTTCCGATATAGGAATGTTCACCGAATGCCTTCTGTAACATTCTATATGGTTCCGCAAACAAAATTGATTGCAAGTTCTTTGTTCAATTAATTCAGACATTTCAAAAATCGCCGAAATCAGTTTTAGCATCTCACAAAACCAAGCGTAACTCAAGCACTAATGAATATTTTGGCATAAAATTTTATACAGATCTCAAAGACAGTACCAGCAACGTAAAAAAAAACAAATTGAAACATAATGTCCGGAAATTTTAAATGGAAAATTGGTCTCACTTTTTGGACACAGTAATATAATAGTTAAAAAAAATTCTTTAATCATTCAGGACCAAATATTTTTCACTTGAAAGAATTAATTTTTTATACTTAAAGGTTCAAGTCAAGAGGAAAAAAATGTGAAAATGGAAAAAAAGATATATATTTATTTTTATGCGAGTTGCAAAATGCTGCCAAAAACGCAACATCAGTCTACAACGATTACTTTTCCGATACATAAAATTTTGTAAAGGTGCGTTACATTTTATATACGTAGTTTTAGTTTGGTTTAATAAAAACGTAGCGTCATAAAATTTTCCGTCTGCATATATGAGAATAACTCAAAAGTAAAGGGCGAAAAATCTGCAAAATTGCCATAAAAGAACGATTAATTCTTATAAAAATTTATCCTGCGAAAAAAAATGTACGTGTTCCTTGTAATACGAAATGCATCCTCTATATGACCCCAATAAAAGATATTTGAAAAATTTATCATAAAGTATAGAGAAAATTATTTTATGTAATGTTAATATTGTATGGGTTAAGAGAATGTAAAAGGAAAACAAACATTTGTATATAAATTTGTAAATGTGTTAACAAATAGCTTTCATCATAAGAAAAATAGATTATTAGAGTTCAATAAAGGAAATATATAAGGACAGATAATTTTTTTGAGAGTGGTTTATTTTGAGTATCGGTTTATTAGATACGAGAACGAAGAAAATGACTCTCAATGATCATGGAAAAGGAAAAAAAGAAAACAAATACTATCTCCAAATGCTTAGATATCCTGAAATTATAAAGCAACGCTATAATAGCGTATCCCGGAGAATCGTATGTAATATGTTCTTCATCTTTGGCGCAACACCCCATGGTAACCATAGAGAATTCCGAGACACTACAGACATCCATGGTACTGCCGAGACTACATTCCAAAACTTGTGGCACTGAGCACCAGAGCGCTAGTCACTGGACCATCAGTCCCTTATGTAATATATACAATGCAGTAATGTTTATATTAATGATTATTAAATATGAAAAGATTCTTAATGATTTTTTGTTAAAATGCAGAGCCATTTACATTTGAACCCGTTGACCGATGAAAACACACGGGGGTTAACAATGTCCCCTTGGACGTTTAGGTGTAGGAAAATCGAGAGTAATTTCAATGAACTGCCCTGCATTTGCATGTAGTATCGAACAAAACTAAAATTACTAACAAGGAATCCTACCATAGATGGGATACATTGTCATAATCGTCACTTAATATATTCGATTACAATATAAATTTCTTTAATCTTTTACTACTTAAAGAGTAAGTGAGACTTCCTGAATGTTATATTTATGATAACTTAATAATCAGTTGGCTTACCAAATAATGTAAATCGATGATTGCCATTGAATTTATCGATAAATAATTTTTTAGATGTTAGATATAGTATTCAAAATATTTAAGTTTGTTAATAATAATATATTTATAAAATTAAAACGTCGCTGATGTCTTCAGTCATAGCTTCTTCGTTGCTTTTTTTCTGAAGAGTCAATGATCTTACACTGAAGTGACAAAAGTCATGGGATACCTCTTAATATCCTGTCGGCCCTCCTTTCGCCCGGCGAAGTGCAGCAACTCGACGTGGCATGAACTCAACAAGTCGTTGGAAGTCTTCTGCAGGAATATTGAGCCATGCTATCTCGATAGACGTCCATAATTCTGAAAGCGTTGAGGGTGCAGGATTTCAGGCACGAACAGACCTCTCGATGATGTGCCATAAATGCTCGATGGGATTCATGTCGGGCGATCTAGGTGGTCAGATCATTCGTTGGAATTGTCCAGAATGTTCTTCAAACCAATCGCGAACAGTTGTGGCCCGGTGACATGGCGCATTGTCATCCATAAAAATCCCATCGTTGTTTGGGTACATGAAATCCATGAATGGCTGCAAGTGATCTCCAAGTAGCTGAACATAAGCATTTCCAGTCAATGTTCGATCCAGTCGCACCAGAGGACCAAGTCCATGCCATGAAAAAACAGCCCACACCATTACGGAACCACCACCAGCTTGAACAGTGCCTTGCTGACAGTTTGGGTCCATGGCTTCGTGGGGTCTGCGCCACACTCGAATCCTACCATCAGCTCTTACCAACTGAAATCGTGACTCATCGGACCAGGCCACGGTTTTCCATTCATCTAGGGACTAACCGATATGCTCACGTGCCCACGAGAGTCGCTGCAAGCGATGTCGTTCTGTCAGTAAAGGCACTCGAGTCGGTCTTCTGCTGGAATAGCCCAAGAAAGCCAAATTTCTCCCCACAGTTCTAACAGACAAGTCCCTTGTACGTCCCACATTGATTTCTGCGGTTATTTGACGCAGTGTTGCTTGTCTGTTAGAATTTACGACTCTTTGCAGACGTCGCCGGTCTCGGTAGTTAAGTGCAGGCGGTCGACCACTGCGCTGTCCATGGTGAGATGTTATGCCTGAAATTTCATACTCTCGGCACACTCTTGACACAGTGGACCTGGGAATGTTGAATTCCCTAGCGATTTCCGAAATGGCATGACCCATGCGTCTAGCTCCAACTAACATTCCGCGTTCAAATTCTGTTAATTCCCGTCGTGCGGTCATCATCACGTCAAAACCTCTTCACATGAATAACTTGAACAGAAATGAAAGCTCTGCGAAAGTATTGCGCATTTATACCTGTTCTACGCGATGCTACTGCCATCTGAAAATTTACATATTGCTGTCCCATGACTTTTGTCACTTCAGTGTATAAGTATTAGCATTCCAATTTGAGTTGTCAGAGACGTTGAAAACTGAAATCTTTGATATAGTAAATGTATTGTTTTCGTGATACATTTGTAAACTTAAGTGCTAAAATATTTGTAACATTATTTCGCGTTATTCAAGATTAGTCCTCCTGAAGTATCCTTTTTTAATATTCTTAAAAATACTTAAGTATTTTATTTGAAAAAGTCCATTGTAACTAACTTTAATTGTAATATAATTTTCATACACAAACATCTTGCTAATACATTCAGCAACATTACAAAGTTTTTGAAACTTTTTCTAAACTGCACATATTTAGAAATATTTCCTTAGAAATTGCCTTTAATATTGTGCCAGAATTGTGCTAATATAATGAAACACCCTGACCTCAAAGAAGCATTCTGTTTAAGCAAGACTCGATATGCTTGAATTTCATCTTTGTTTTAAATTATCTCTTTATCCAAAGCAGCTATCATTCGATTCCTTTCAACGTTCAGAATCAACCAGTTATCATAAGGCACACTTGTAATTTAGGCAGGTTATTCGTTTTACACGTATAATGGATAGATAATGTTCAAAAAATATTTATAATAAATATAACGAACAATTTGTTACATAAATATAACAAATTTATAATATGGAATTAATCTGTTTTATTTGGCATTTGCTTTAGCTCCTATGTTGATCTTGTCATTTATAGTCCAGCATCATCTTCATTCATTATTCATGGATATTGGAATATGCGTTAAATTCTTTCATAATATTACCTTACAGACCGATGTACTGAATCGAAAGGGTATGTATTCCATCTTCCCAAAAGATGTTTTCTAATTTCCTAGCAAACTACAAAATGTTGTTCGCTTGACATTTAACAACAGCCATCATTACACCCACCCCTTTCCTACCAGCACACCTGTCGCAGTTCCTCTGCAGAACAACCCCTTCGCTACCCAGAGTGGGTCAATAGGGAGTTTTTGCATACCGTACGTTAGTTACCGTAGGACGTCCGTTAGCTTTTTCTCCCTAGCGCGCATGCTCAGTTTCCTATGAGCACTTTCCTGTACACTTTTCCTGTACACTTTATTTGCATATCGTTTGTATTCATGTGTAACAGTGAGGGAGGATGTGCTAATAATTGCTACGATTCTGGGCACGACGTCAGAATCCTTCCACGGTGAGGCGATAATCACCAGTTCTCGCTATTCATTAAGGAATATCTTTCTATTCATTAACCAAATCAGATGGAACAAAAAGGTCTCACCCATTAATGGGCAACTCGTTGCTAAGGTTGTCCGAAATGGCGCGGACCTCTGCGTTACCGGTCGTAATTGAAGTGATAATCGGAGATGGAAGTTTAATTTGCCAGTCTCATTCAATTTTAAAGATAACACACGCAAATTATTAAATGTTAGATTAAGCAGACACTCACTCCAAAATGTTCTATTGATTATACGTCCGATGGAGTAATAGTACTTATTTTTTTGTTGCATAGCGTATGATCAAAATTTTTAACAATAAGGTTTTATAAAGAAAAGCATGTATAAAATATTTAAATGGATTTCACAATTTTACTATTTGTATATAGTTATTATCAAGTAAGATACCAATTATGTACATAGAGATTTATCAGGTGGTATTTGAAGCAAAGATGAATTGATATGGTTTGCTCTTATCATCCTGAATAGTAAATATAGGCATTGTATCTGGAATCTTTTATAACGGGCAGATAGTTCTGTATTGTAAATTTCAATACGGCATTTAAATAATTTAGGACAATTATTTAAAATGCCTACTGTTGTAACTGGTAATTATCCTGTTGTGTGAGGGTAAGGGGTATTTCCTTTATTTTTTGTATGAATCCAGGAATGGTAGATAACCCATCCCGGTCACACGGTCAGGTCCAAAAGAACCGGTCGGTTTGGTGGGATCCATCCCTTTTTTGGAGTTTTTGCGGGCAGAAAGGAAGACCCGTTGAAAGCAGAGCGAACGATCTACGATAGTGCGTGAGCCTGGTGCACAATTTTTGCTGCGAGAATGGCTCCAGGGATAATTTGTAATGGAGAGTTATGTCCATCTTTGGAATTGTCGGTGAGCATTTTTTCTTGGAAAAAAGGGTATGAGGCTACTGGTACCCCACTGCCCACACACTCAAAGGAATATTTTCGATTGAGGTATGCGTGCGAAATATTATGAATACTTCTCTGTAAACATTTCTCTGTAAACATTTCTCTATAAACATTCTCTATAAAACTTTTTTATTTTATTTATTCTGCCAAATATTAAAAATCCTAAATTTTATTGTAATAGTATTTATTCGTATTCATTAAAGGGTAAAAGTAAATTAGTTTTTGTCCTAGTATTTATTTTAATTGCTTTTTATTAATGTTAATTCATTTGGCCGTCCTACGAGTATACGTAGACCAACGGCCCCATTTCTATGTCGGTATATTAACATAGAAAAGTGGCGAGCCAGCCAGGATTTTTGAATTTGGTTTTTCTGTATAGAGAAGTAATCATATATATTGATAGTTTGTATATGCGTTAATATAAGAAATGATTAGTGCGTATTAATAATTTTAAATGTTTTTATTTTCTTATGTATATTAATGATCTTATCTATATTAGTTGAGTGAATTTATTTATTGTAATAAGTTGAATTTGTATTCTGCGATTATTAAATTGAGATTTTGAATATAATTTCTTTTATAAGATAAAAAAGATGAGTCTTGCAATATCAATAAGAAAACGTGCCACGGCGCGTAGTAGTTTCACGAGAAACTGCTAATGTGCTGAAAGAGGAACTAAATAAAGTTGAGCCTGATAAATCCGTTTTAGAAGATAAATTCATTAAATTACAAACTGTGAATACCGAGTTAAAGAGTTATGATTCGGTAATATTAGATTTAATGATAGCAGCTGAGATCACGGACGATGATTTAAATAACGAAGTAATAAGTTGCGAGCAATATTTGGATGAATTTATTAGTTTAAGTCGTCGGATAAAGGAAAAAACGGATAATTCGGACGTAAATATTAGTATGAGATCAAAAACCTGATAGCAGTATAAGTGCGTGCAATGATAAACGCTACAAATTGCCTAAAATTCAAATTAAAAAATTTGATGGGCACCTATTGAGTTATCTTTCGTTCTGGGGTCAATTTAAAAGATTCACGAGGACAAGAATCTGGATGATGTGGATAAATTTCATTATTTAGCACAGTCAATGTTACCAGGGACTCGAGCTTATGAGCTAATTGAGAGCTATCCGTTGACTTCGGAAAACTATCCGAAGGTCATTTCTGCGTTTACGGAGCGTTTTGGTAATCAGGAAATTTTAACAGAAATATACGTGAGAGAATTGCTAAAATTAATTATCCAAAACGTGCACTCTCAAGGTAAAGATAAATTACCACTCATGACATTATTTGACAAAATCGAGTCCCATATTAGAGCTCTTGAGTCTTTAGGAGTAAATCAAAACTCCAATGCTGCATGGTTATTTCCCATGGTGGAATCATGTTGATCAGCCGAGTTGATTAGGGTATGGCAAAGAAGTTTATTATTTAATGCTGAGGGTCCACGTCTCTCAAACCTCTTAGAATTTTTGAGAAAAGAAGTTGAAGGGGAACAGAGAGTAAAACTCGCCAGGTCAGGGTTTGACATTTCTCTTTCCTCACGTGAAGAGCACCCCAAGGAGGGTAAATTAAAAAATAAAAAACCTTTCATGAGCGCTGCCAGTTTGGTAGCAACCAAGGAAAGAAATTGCGTTTTCTGCGGAAAAAGTCATGAGAGTAAAGAGTGTTTGTCAGCTCGGTCATGGACCCTAAAGGATAGATTAGACAAATTAAGGGAATTAAAGTGCTGTCTCCGATGTTTGAAGCCTGGACATTTTGCGAGAGATTGTAAACAATTTGTTCAAGGCCATCTGTGCAAACGATCTCACCTTATAATTTTATGTCCTGAGATTCAGGGAAAAAGGTGTGAGAGTGTAGCGGGTACAAAAGGGTCTACTACGGTACAAGCTACTATGTCTACTCCTTCATGTATGAGAGAAGTACTCCTTATGACATTAAGGGTTGAGGTAGTGTCAGGGAACATGACGAAAAAAGGTAAGGTGTCTTTGGATTGTGGTTCTCAGAGGTCGTATATTCTAAGATCTACAGCCGAAGCCTTACATTTAAAAGCTTTTCGTCTGAGAAATTAACTCATTCTCTGTTTGGGGAGCAAGAACTGAATCTAAAAATCACAAACGATATTCTATGAGATTGAGACCTGTAGGGAGAAGCACTGGATATCAGTTTGACTTTCTGGATCAGGATATTATTTGTGGAGCAATACCACGTATCCCTAAAGGCCCTTTATTGAAGGAATTAAAAGGGCATAGAATTTGGATTTCGGATATGGGGGACGACTATCCGGAAATAGAACTTCTGATAGGCAGCGATATTTATGGACAAATTCTTACGGGTGAAGTAATTCAGCTTAATGAGGGTCTGACGGCCATTAATACTAAATTGGGATGGACTTTGTGTGGGGAACGAAAAGAACTAAATGTTCAAAATTTAGAAGGGGCCCAGTCTATGTTAATAACTAATCTCCATATTCAAAATATGAAAGTTTCTGATATGTGGGATTTGGAAAGAATTGGTATTATAGATGAAGTGCAGACCTTTTCCGAAGCAGATCAGTTAGTTCAGGAACAATTTTTGAAGGGGCTTAATAGATACGAAGATGGTAGATATTGTGTAAGTTTACCGTGGGTTCAAACATTTCCTCCAAACATTGCCTCTAATCGGCATATTGCAGAAAAAAGGCTATTTGCCACTGCACGGAAATTAAAGAAATTGGATAACTTTGACGAGTATGATAATATATTTAATGAGTGGTTGTCGGAAGATGTTGTGGAAATAATTCCAGAATCGGAAAAGAGTGAAAAGGGGCATTATTTATCGCATCATCCAGTTTTCAAAGTAGATAGTTTAACTAGTAAAATTAGGCCCGTATTTGATGCCTCGTGCAAATCGGATAATTCGTTTTCGCTAAATGATTGTTTGATAAAAGGTCCAAATCTCGTAGAAGAAATTCCTGCGATCTTACTGCGATTTAGGGGAAAAGGCGATTGGCGTAATGTCCGATATTAGGCGAGCTTTTTACAGATTGGCATAAGTCGACAAGATCAAAATTACCTAAAATTTCTTTGGTGGAAAACAACAAAATTGTAGAATTCCGTCATAAAGGGTTGTTTTTAGTGTTACCAGTAGCCCATATCTGTTGGCAGCAGTGATTTCATTCCATCTTAAAAATTCGCATGTAAATTTTGAAGTTGTGGCAGATAAGCTGTTAAATGCATTTTATGTCGACAACTGCGTCACTTCAGTTGATACGAATGTAGAGCTGGAAGTATTTATACAACAAGCAACTGCCATTATGGCGGACGCCAAAATGGAACTGCGTATGTGGACTTTTGGTCCAGAGCAAGAACTATCGTTACAGAATGTTGAACCTATATCTCCAGTTTTAGGTCTTCAATGGGACCGTATAGAAGATAGTTTATTTATACCATTCAAGTCTGAGCCAATAGCAGACTTATCGAAAAGAAAACTACTATCGATAGTACATTCCGTATTTGATCCTTTGGGCTTCGTCGTGCCAGCAATGGTACCTGCGAAATTAATACTCCAGGAAGCCTGGGCAACTGAAGCAAATTGGGACTTACCTTTGCCAGATGAACTACAATCTAGATTCTCAACATGGTACCGCGGACTGTCTTGTATTTCCCAGCTTAAATTGGAACGGCGTATAGGTTATGGAAAAAGAGACTCCTGGTCATTACATATTTTTGTGATGCCAGTAAAAATGCTTACGCCACTGTTATATTTTTAAGAAGTGAAAGCAGTGGTCAGGTTTATGTGAAATTTGTTGCTGCAAAATCACGGATATCTCCATTAAAGAAGGTGACTATTCCACGCTTGGAGTTATTAGCGTGTGTTTTTTTGGATCACGCCTAGCTAAATACGTTGTTACTGCTTTATCTTTGAGCTAAACTACTGGACTGATTAGCTGCTGGATTCAACGAGAAGAAAATTGGGGAGTGTTCGTAAATAATAGAGTTAGAGAGATTCGAAGTCTGTCTAAGAAGGAATACTGGAGACACACCCCAGGGAAATTAAATCCAGCAGACATAGCATCACGCGGCTGTACACTCCAACATCTGTTGCAGTACGGTTGGTGGGAGGGACCTGAATTTTTGAAAGCTTTCCCGAGGCATGACCAAAGTCTGAATTTTCGCCAAACGAAGAATTAATTGCAGCAGAGATGAAAAAAGAAAATAATTGTTGACTTGAGTGTAAAAATAGAGAAGCCCGAGTGGTTCGAACGTTTATCCAGTTTTCTAAGATTGTGAGAGTTTTTGCTGGATGATGCGTTTTGTAAATAAATTGAGAAAAAGCCTTCTTATGGTACTATAACCTAACAGTTGAAGAAAAAGCTAAGGCTGAGATCATTCTGTGGAGTATAGAGCAGAAAAAGCATTTTCATGAGAAAGAAAATTCTGTGCATGGTCTGCAAGTGGTGCGAGGTGATGACGAGGTTCTTCGTGTTAAAACTAGGATCATTGAACGAGATGATGATCTGTCCTTTTTATATCCAATCCTTCTTCCGTCCAAACACTACTTAACTGAGTGCTTGATAAGAGAATATCATTTAAAGTACTGTCATGCAGGTGTGCAGATATTGGCAGCCAAATTAAGACTGCAATACTGGATTTTTTTCTTCCAAGAGAAATATAAGATCTTGCGTATCACATTGTGTTGTATGCAAAAGATTCACTGCAAAAGCGTTGACTACTCCACCTATACAGTTGCCTCTTGACCGAGTAAGAGAATCGGCAATCTTTGAGATAACGGGTATAGATCTTTGTGGTCCTTTACTTCTTAAATCGAGGGAAAAGCCTGGATTGTGTTATTTACTTGCGCAGTGTACAGGGCAATTCATCTTGAACCTCTTACGTCACTCAGCACAGAATCTTTCATGCAAACCTTGAGAAGATTTATTGCACGGCGAGGCCGTCCATCAACGGTGCTACAAACGGACAATGCTACAAACTTTAGAGGAACGGACAATGCCTTGAAGAAAATTGATTGGCAGAAAATATCGGAAAACGAATGTTATCCGATCAAGTGGAAGTTCAATCCCCCTACTGCTGCTTGGTGGGGGATGGTGGGAGCGGCTTATTCGTTCAGTCAAGAGCCTGCTCGTGCGCATTCTAGAAGATCATCAGTAAATTTTGAAGAGCTTCTAACGATACTTTGTGATGTTGAAGCATCAATAAACAGTCGCCCGTTGACTTATATCTCGGACGATTCAGATGAACTCATTCCTTTGACTCCTTCCTTGCTTTTGCAAGACATAAAACAAGTGGGGGTACCTGATTTAGATTCAGTCGACTCCAACAAACTGAATGTGCGCGTGAATCACTGCAACACTTTGCGTCGAGAACTGAGAAGTCGTTTCCGTAAGGAATACTTAAGCCAACTTGTGCAGAAGGCCAAAGCCACGTGCCAAGAACTTAAAGTCGGGGACATTGTTCTCATAGAACTGGAAAACAAAAAACGTGTCATGTGGCCTATGGGCCGAATTGAGAAAATCTACAGCAGTAGAGATGGTGCGCCAGGGTAGTACAGGTGAGAACGAGTAGTGGTTGCTTGACGCGACCAATTCAAAAACTTTACCCGTTGGAGGTGTCAATTTCTGGAGATCCTGTACTCACCCGGACAACTGAAAACAGGTCCAGATATGGACGACTGTTTATATCAACTAAGAAATAATGTTTGAGACTGTAAATAGAAAGGCTATTATTTTTTTTTGAATTAGTATTTGAAATTGTAATTCTCATGATGTAACATTTATATGCTGTAATTTTATTTAGTTCATAGTATTTTGTTTTTATGTGTTCATATTTGTCAAGCAGTGTTCAATTTAATTTTTATTTTTTATGTGTAATTTTATGGATGTGTATACCCATAGCAAAATAGGTGTAAGAAAATTTAGAGTTTAATTTTTGGCTCCCGCCTAAATTAAAGGTGGGAGGATGTTGTAACTGGTAATTATCCTGTTGTGTGAGGGTAAGGGGTATTTCTTTATTTTTTGTATGAATCCAGGAATGGTAGATAACCCATCCCGGTCACACGGTCAGGTCCAAAAGAACCGGTCGGTTTGGTGGGATCCATCCCTTTTTTGGAGTTTTTGCGGGCAGAAAGGAAGACCCGTTGAAAGCAGAGCCAACGATCTACGATAGTGCGTGAGCCTGGTGCACAATTTTTGCTGCGAGAATGGCTCCAGGGATAATTTGTAATGGAGAGTTTTATGTCCATCTTTGGAATTGTCGGTGAGCATTTTTTTTTTTGGAAAAAAGGATATGAGGCTACTGGTACCCCACTGCCCACACACTCAAAGGAATATTTTCGATTGAGGTATGCGTGCGAAATATTATGAATACTTCTCTGTAAACATTTCTCTGTAAACATTTCTCTATAAACATTCTCTATAAAACTTTTTTATTTTATTTATTCTGCCAAATATTAAAAATCCTAAATTTTATTGTAATAGTATTTATTCGTATTCATTAAAGGGTAAAAGTAAATTAGTTGTTTGTCCTAGTATTTATTTTAATTGCTTTTTATTAATGTTAATTCATTTGGCCGTCCTACGAGTATACGTAGACCAACGGCCCCATTTCTATGTCGGTATATTAACACCTACTTTATTTATTTATACACAACATATAAACCTTTGGCAATGTAATATGAATATTGACGTTTTGTGGTCTATTTAATTGATTATTGTAATGTATATTTAACTAAATATTTCAAATAAAACGGCTATACGTTACAAATCTGTAATAATTTGAATTTCTTCTAAAGAGTTTATATAGAGACTGGTTCCTTTGCTTCAGTTGTATATGTTGAAATAATACATAAAGATTTACTGTTTTAGTACATAGACCAATACATAGAATTTACAAGATGCACATTCCTTCTTCATAGAACATGTTTTCTGATCAACTCTAACATGTAATATTACCTTAATATTTAATTATCGTCTCCATACCCTCCCTCCTCTTCTATTATCATACCTTTCACAGAACCTTTGAGAATAAACTCACCCTATTAGAAAAAATACGAAGGTGGGTCACAACTGTTTTCATCTACACTCTATTTTAATAACGTTCATACTACTTGAGGAACTACATCAAAATCCTTCACGGTAGAGAGGTAATCACCTGGCCTCGCTATTCGTTAAGAAATACCTTTCTATTCATTAACCAAATCGGACCGAACAAAAGGAAAGCCATTAATGGGCAATTCATTGATATAGTGTCCGAAATGGCGTGGACTTACTGTTTCAAGTTGTAATTGAAACTGCCGACACAATATCCTGAGAGGGATGTTTAATTTCCAGTTTGAAACCAAATATGAATTATTTATTGTTGCTTTGGGATGAGTGCCTTCTTAATCACTTTTGTTGAGTAGGGTTGATGGTAACGTTAATTTACTGATGAAAATGGATGGATTCTTAATTGTGTGAATTGGTTAAGGTGGTGTCTGTGAGATGTCTGTAGATTGATTTGGCATAATTTTGAATCTGCTTCATAATTAGAAATAGTTTTAATCTCAATGAATAATCTTCATAGATCAAAATTATGCTTTGGTTCTCATTCCCTACATGGTGAATGAAACACTGCAGGATTTGATAATAATAAGTGAGAGTCCAAAATTTCATATCGGTATAATTTTAAATGACAATTTCATACATATACGGTTTTTATTTCAAATATACATCTTATTCATATATTCTAATCAACTTTTAATAAAAATTAACTTCGAATAAATAAAGCCATCAGTTTTTTCCTTATGCAACATATGGAATATGATTCTTGTGCAATGCAAAAAAGATTGATAAAAATATGAAATAAAACATAAAATAGTGACATGTAAACAATTATAAGACTTGGGAATAATAATTAAAGAAGATGGCCTTCATTTCTCGAGAAAGCACTTTTATGTGTAATAATGAAGTATCAAAAATAATTTCGATGAATGTTAGATATCGGCAAAATGTCTGGATTTATAACTTATTAGCTAAAAAGTCTCCAAAACATAAGAAAGTGACTACAAGATAATTTTATCGCCGTCTTAATCACTCTAAATTATCCATTTATATTAATTCAATTTTTTGTTATTACTATTTCCAAGAATTAGCTCTCTGCCACTCGGTGCCACAGATTTTGAGTTCGAGTGGATAGATGGATGGATGGAGTGAAGTAACCATGGATGTTTATAATGGTTCGGAATCCACTTTAAATCATATCTACCGCTCTAATATGAGTGTAGAGCTTTGTGCCTAGGGCTGTCAACCCTACCTCGTAAACAGAAAACATCTCTTATTTCGAATCTGTCAATAAGTAAACGGCCTTGGCCTACCATTGGCTGTTGCGCCATTGAAGAAGATATACAAGAATAATTGTCTTATTGTTGCATAATAGTGTTCTTAAATTTTGATTATGGTAACACAGTGCTGCAGTAGTTATATAAAAAACTTTATAAAATAAACAGATCACCTCACAAAAGAGGGATTTTATCGTCAATAATTGGAAAAATAGCCTGATTTGTGTCCAAGTGTTAGCGAGTGCTGGAGTTAGATCCGATGTTAGAGTGCTGGAGTACTCAGTTTCGAATCCTTTGTATGCACTACTTTCAAAAACAAAAGACTCGTTGGCAATAGATAGTCTACTTGGTGGATTTTTCCATGCTATCTTCCAGTTATCTGCGCTATCATTTTCCAATAAAAGTTTACCTCGAAGGCAATGTGCTTTTATAGTTGCCATATATAAGTGGAATACGAACCTTCCGAAGTTCAGAATGATAATAATAATAATATTTACAATTATTCATTGAATTTTGATAAATAATGATTGTGAGTATTGTATGCCTTGAAAGTAGTTATGGATAATAATACAACAATATATTATTGTCTGCATCGTATAAAACTCTTAGAGTTTTAACGCTTTCAATTGTTACTTTACAATAATTAGAAACAAGTGTTTATAGACATAAATAAATGTTTCTAACTATTAACACTTATACCAAACAATAATCGAAGCCTATAGCAGTAATTAGGAAACTAATTCATATCTCCAGTACATAACTTAGGTTAAGCGTGTTATGTGCTTCTTTATTCATTGAACAATGCCATTATAAATGTAGTCTTTGTGAATACGTAAACAACTACAAAAGCATGATTCATTATCCAAAGTTTTTTCTATTACGCCACTTCTTTCAGCAGTAAAATTCGTTGTATTGTTACCAATCTCTTTCTCTTCTTTGCTTCATTGTTGTACCTGAAAAATCACTTGGATTCTGGCAAATATCCCCTCTGTCTAATGAATTCTTGTATTGCTAGCATACGGAAATCTGGTGCTAATGATCTGGTGATTAGTTGGGGGGGAGGTTAACAAGGAGTGTCTAATAGAGATTTAACGACCCCTCTTTTCCGTCTTTTGCCAACAGAAAGATATCTCCCTAGTGCGCATGCTCAGTTTCCTATGAGCATGCGCGCTAGGGAGAAAAAGCTAACGGACGTCTTACGGTAACTAACGTACGGTATGCAAAAACTCTCTAGTGATATTCATTTAGCATTTAACGCCCCCTACTATTATTATGGAAATTTCCGCCTGATTTTTTCTTATTGCATGTAATTGAAATAGTGTGGTGGTCTGCTGTGTTCGTTTAGATTGGTTTGGGTGTGATAAATAAGATTGGATTATCGATGGGATGATGGCATATGATATGTCATGCTGCAATATATTATTGTCATCAAATGGTAATAAATTTCAATAGTTATGTTTTAAAAAATTGGTATTCAAATTCAGAATGTTTTTGTTTTTTATTGAACGGAATTAATGATGAGTTTCCTTTGCTTTAATTATCTAGTTAGTTCTGTTTTTTTCATTTTAAAAACAATTAATGTTTTTGATAAATTGCTTTATTGATGAAATCTTTTTTATAAATCTTAAGGATTTGATTTTTAAGTAAAATGAAATTATACTTTTTAAAAATATCATACCTAAAATAAAATATGTCTTTGTTTTCATTGTTAGATATTGTTGTAAATAGTCCTTTCAACACTTTTTAATTTAGAATGTTAGCTATTTTAAAAATCTAAAGGTATACATATGAGACAGTATTTATAAGTAGATTGAGCAAATGAAATAAAAGTTCATGTTATGAGAAACGTTGAATGCATAATAAAATGCATCCTACTTGATAAAAACTTTTAAAAAAATATATGAAGAAAAGGATTTATAAAAGAAAAGTGGATAAAAAATAATACAGCTGGAGTTAATATATTTATACTTGCAAAACATAAAATCTAATTTGAAATTACTTGTTCGAACTTTTATATCTCGTACTGTTGAAAAACAAAAGAAATTAAATTATAGAAGCTAAACAAAGTTTTAAAAAGATTGAATTCATTAGGGAAAAAAACCTTTTTAAATATTACTTCTTAGAAAGTTTGTATTTACTCAATATTAATGAATTCAAACATTAAAATGAAAATTAAGTTATGTAAAATGTGATTCTGCGTCCTCATATATATTCCTTAGGGAACTATTGAATATGTTTTCCTTTATAAAGAACTTCGTGATAAAAAGATAAACACTTCATTAATATTAAATTCTTTTGCTTAAAAGGAATTTTAATTCTTTATATTTTATTTCCAATGAAATAAAAGTTAACAGTTCTTCCTTCCTCTCTATTCCGACAAAAGGTAAAAAAAAAATTTGTTTAAATTTGAATCTTTTTCAATTTAAGATGTCCGATTCTTCGCTGGAATAAATTAAATTTCTCAATAAATGTAAACAAAACACTGATTCTCTGCATATAAAAAAAAGATGAGAAAGAAGTGAATTAAAGAAGATAAATCCTTACAGTTTATGAAAAAAGAGACAGTAAGAGGAAAAAAAAATTATCTTTCTTAATAATCTTCTCATAGGTAAAGCCAGGTTATTTATTTTAAAGACGAGATGCAATCAATGCTTTCAGAAAAATAAGCCACGTGAGAAAAATGATTTCGTTTAGGTAAAATAACGTTGAAGGAAAATAAACTGCTATGAGAAGCAACAAAAAAAAAAATTTTTTTTTAATAAAGACTGCAGACTTTTTTTTCTCTGTATCTTTACTGACAAAACAGAAAATCACAAAAATGAATAATGAGATTGAGTTTTTTTGAGAAAAAAAATTAAAAAAAAAGAACTTAAGAAATGTCGCATGGCAACATAAATGTGCAAATGAAGTGAAGGGAAGTAATTTTTTTTTTTTTTAATGGAGTACCGTGTAGAAAATGTTATGCAAAAAACAAACATGAGTTTTGTTTTACAAATTTTCCACAGTAATATATTTTAGTCGAGAGCGACTTGTTTTTATTTTAAAAAATTGTATTTTCAATACTGTTTTTTAAAGTATTAATGCTAATAGAATATTTTTAAAAAGTTAAAAAAATGCTCTTCAAATTGAATTTTTTGAATAATGAATGTAGCCAAGAGAAAAATCATAACATCCAAATAGCATTTAAAAAATAAACAAATTTTCTCAAAGAAAGATTCCTCCTTTTTATATAAATAAAAATTATATAATATGCTATTTTATTTTATTATTTCTTCTAGCATTTCTAATATTATGCGATGAATTTAAAATTGTGAATTGAATCGAGAGCAATTTGTTTTCATTAATAAAAATTGAGTTTCCAATAGTATTTTTATTAAAGTATTAATGCTTATAGAGTATTTTTAAAAGGTAAAAAAAAAATACTTTTCAAATTGAATTTTTTAAATAATGAATGTAACATAGAAAAAATTCGTAAACGTTGACAGCTAACATACAAATAGCATTTTAATAATAAAAATATTTGTTCAAAGAAAGATTTCCCTTTTTTATAAAATGCAATTTTATTTTATCATTTATTATAACATTTCTAATGCTAGATGATTAATTTAAAATTAAAACCTAAACTTCAAATTCCTGAACCTAAAATTCAAAATGCGTAATTGAATGTATGCTGTTATTCTTACGGACATGCTTACGTTTGATTTTTCCTTTTAAATAAAATTGAGAAATCGATAAATGAGATATTTTTCTTATATGATATAAAAATTGCTTGAGAATTAATGTGTACTAAATCCATCAACAATAGTAATCAAGCTAACATTAAAAATCATTTCAACAAAAGTGAAGGAAATAGTCCCACTTCTGGCTCAGTGCTAATGCGCTGCAACTAGCTGGCAAAACTATGTGGGTTTAATTTCACTTATAACAAGTGCTTTTTGGCCACTACTTTGGCAACAAATACATTCAGTAAATGTTTAGCTTCATCAATGTAACATAAAAGTATTAATAGGGTAAGTAAATTAAGTTATCCCTTAAAGTCATCATGAATTGGTTTTCCCAAATATATAAATAAAAGACGATGTCTTAACATAAAGGACGATGCCTTAACACACCAAACTAGTATTATAAAGTAATACCATTATAAAGACCTTGCAATTAGCTGGTTCATGTGCTAAAATCTACAAGTATTCATAAAGGAAAATATCTACATACATATATAGTTCACAAAAAATCTATGACTTGAACTGTATTGAATGCTACTTTTGTGCAATATTGTTAAAATTATTTATTATAATATTAAAATATAAAAATTGAAATATTTATTACATGGCTGATTTATTTATCTAAGCATATTAATAAAATAAATTTAAATTATTGCATGTTTTACTGAAATGTTATCACATTGCTAAAAAAGGTTTCGTTCTCAATTTGAAATGTCAGTAACATGTATGATTTAAATAAGTTGCAATCTAAAGTTCACGAAACAATCGTTCTTCTTCAATGGATCCCTCAATTCCAAAGAATTATAAATATCTTTTTTTTTCAAAATTTTTTTTTTTTTTTTTTTTTTTTTTTGAAATTTTGTTAGAATGATGGCATTTTCTTTTTCATTTATGAACGATTGTAATTGATGGTGCCTTCTTTTAACCTTCCATTTCCTTTTCCTTCCCCTATAGAGAGAATCCACACCAACCCTTGCCCGCTTGTCAGAAAAAAGTGCCGTTAAAATGATGAATGAGTTCTTCTCTTTTTTGCATATACACCTTCACAGGCTTAATGCATAAATCCCCTATCCTCCAACCTTTATTTTTTCATTATTATTATTTTTTTTTACTATTATTATTTTATTTTCTTAGCGATTTTTTTAAAAAATAATTTTTGGTGAACTTTTGGAGCACATGTCGACATATAGGTGTCATACAACATTTCGGTCATGTTTTATTTATTATACTTAATTTTTTTTTTCATTTTGAATTTATTTTTCTTACCACTACGCAAACAATGTGAAAAATATTCTTCCTGTGCTTATTGTTAAGGAAGCAACGCACATGTTGTTATCGATTCGTGTGCTCGCTTGTGCTCAAAGACGCATGGCTGAAGTTTTCATTTGCGCTTTGCTTTTATTTAAAGAATAATGAAAAGAAGACTAGAATGAAAAAATATATACTAGAACATGCTGAGTAACATCCACGCTATTCATTGCATCTTATTAATTTTTTTTTTTTTTTTTTTATTGTTATCAAAGTGCAAGTTTTTTTTTTTTTTAGAATTGAAAAATTTGGCTTAGAAATCTTTAGGTATTTTTGAATGTGATTCGTTTATTTATTTATTTTTTTTAATTTCGCCGTCAAATTTTACTTTATATTCATGAAATTCTAAAAAGATATCAGTGGTTATGATAGGTTCAATTTATTCAAAACCAACACGTTTTAGAACAACAAACTCTATTTTATCTGTTGATCGAAAAGTATCAAGTATTTTTATACTTTAGGTGAATTTCCATTGCTGAAATATCAAATTTTAGTATGCTGACCAATCAAAAATTTTAAGCCTGTAGTGAAAAGTCACCTTTATAAATTAATAATATTGAATAAATTAAATAAATTATTATAATATTTGATATCATTAAATTTTTTTCCTTCTATTAAAATAAGGAAATTTCTAATTAAAATACGAAAAAAATTTTAAGGATGAAATGATAAATGAAATTTTTTCAGGTAAATTTTTATAACCATGAAATATTCCATAAAGTAATTAAATCTAACATTTAGTTATTTAGTGTGGATTACTGATAAATGTTCAATACAATTTTTTAGCCAAACTATGTGCGATTTTTTTGCAAATTTTTGTTAATTCCTTTATATTCATATTGAATTATTGTTATAATAATATTCTAAATGGTACATCAAATTGATTCAATTAATGCCTATCCTTTTTATCCGTTCGTTCTCCTCCCCCTCCAAAAAAAAAAAAAACCAGGAAAGTCAACTCGAAGTTCCCACCTTCACCAAAGTGATTTTGGTTACAGCAAAATCTAATACATCAAGGATTTCAACACTAAGGCACACTGGGCAAGTCCATCAGGTAGCTGCTATCGAGATAGTTGCAGCTGTGGTTCAAATATATTACAGTTGATTTCAATAAAAAAAGTTAATGAGGTATTAATTTGGATATACAAAATGTTTTTAATGTATTTCATTTTGTAATTTAAATTTTTTAATTACAAAAAACTTATTTACAGACTTCAATTTATTTATTTAATTATGACCATATATCAATGAAACTTTAGTATATCTAACCGGTAACATTATATACTGATTTCATAAATATAGATAATCCTTAAATGATATTTTGAAAACCTATAAGTAAAGTTTTCCATTATTTAATTTTGCATTTTTATTACTTAAATTTTACAGTAAATATCAGTCTCATCAAAACAATTACTAACAATTAAAAATACATTGTTTTAAGATCCAAAATATGCACACGTTGCAACCTTAAAATTAAAAAATAAAACTAAATATACATATACATATCACAAAGTTAATAGCAAAACCTGCTGTAGCAGATAAAAGAAAATGTATAGAATAGGACAGAAACATGCCTTCCAGTAATATATTTATTATTCCTCACAAGTTTGCAATCAATCTGTCAAAACCATTATACAAATGACTCAATTACACAGTTGTTGTGTCTTTGATTTAGTCAGATGTTTAGTCAGCTTGTACGTCGTGTTGTTGATTTAGTATTTTATTTTGAAAAGCGTCAACTAATCATATTTTTTCATGATAAAAAGAATTCTTTATTTAGTTTACTTTGCAAGATATTTGCAAGATTTTGCGCTAATCATTTTATCATAACAAAGAATTTAATCTAAATGCAACGTTGCATTAAACATTAAATATTAAACTACGATAAAATATTTTTTTTTCTTTCTAATGCAGCTGGCATTATTTGATAAAATATAATTTATCAAATAATTTAATTTTTTTATCAGTAAAAGTAATACAGTTTCAATTAATGCCTTGTTTAGTACGTTAAACATTAATTGCATACTATAATTTAACATTAAAATGCACAAAATAAAGTATGTATTAATAAGTCTCACTATAGTTTCTCAATGCGAGCATAAGTATTAATAATATTTTTTTTAAATAAGTAAAAATAAAATCATTCATGAAAAAAGTGAAATCTCTGCCTACACATTTCAAAAGTTTGGAAATTAATAGAGGATTTGAGTGTACAAGATATTTTTAATTCTCTTTGCAAATGAGCATTCCCCAGCAAAATTAAATTCAACTAAGAACAATTAACGCAATTTTCTTCTTAAGTCCTACTTGAGTTAAAATGAATTTTCCATTTACTTTGAAGGGAAGCATTTAAAATTCCCAAATCTCTTCTCTAAAAATTTAATTACCCTTTTAATTTATAATAAATTACGGAACAAACCTCATTTATTTCATGGTCTAGTGTCTTCCGCGCAGGGATTTGATGTTCCGATTTTATTTGCCGAACCCAAATTCTCTGCACCGACACTGTGCAGGTCTTTTCTACCAGTTTTTTTGGGGGAAGCTTTCGACTTCATTAACAATAATTTGGTACATGACAGCGAAGAATATCTGAATGACTCTTTTGTGTCTTTAATCTTCTTATAAAATTAATTTTTCCATCTTATTCCCCCTGTGTGATGCACGATGGAAAGGGAATAATAATACTAAAAAAATAAGAAGGCAAAATTTGCGTTCGATATCTCTTACAAAACGAAATTATTAACGAAGGAAAAGAAAAAAAAATTAAGAAAGGTTCGATACCTTTGACTTTTGTCGAACAAACTTTTGTTCGCACTAATCACTGAATGGAATCTTTTCCTCTGGTTCTCTCTTTTGTGACTTGGAAGATATTAACTCGCTCAATTGAATTCAAACTCGGAAATTTGTAATCGGAAAATCATTGGTATGAAAATAAAAAGAAAGGGGAACAGACATTGTGCAGTGGTTGGGAAAAGTATTTCGAGCAATTAATCATTCCAGCATTTTATTCAATTTGAGCGGTATATTTGTTAACCTTCGAAACACAGAATTTGTTTGACGCTTGGAATGAATGCATTTGATGCTTTGATGAACATTGTGGCTGAAGATGTATTGCTGCTAGAATCTACAACAATCTTTTGTATTATGCGTTAAAACTTCAGCTTCTGGAATATGTTACATTTAACTTTTAGGGTGAAAAGTTTCTGTAATCATTATCATGTAGTTATTGTCTGTATGGATAAAGAGCGGTTTAAAAATATTAAAAGGGACTATATATACATGTGAATTCATATTGTAGTATATCTTGACATGGAAATTATATTTAGAATGTATAGATTCGTCTTTGTTCGTAATTGTCACCGATTTCAAGAAGTTGGATTCTGGGATATTAAAATATCATTTATTCATGGCTTTTGAATAGTTGGGATTTTAATAACACAATAAAATCCCAACTATTAAATTTATTTAAAATAATGAAAGAGAAGTTTTAGTATTCATTCATCAAAATGTAAAATGTAACAGATAATTCATTCTAAAAAATGAAATTTAATTTAATTTTAAATATTAATTTAAAAATTAAATTAAACAAAAATTTTAAATTTAATTTAACTTAATACTGAATTTGAAATTTAAAAAAATTAAATTAGGCGGCTTCAAACTGTTTATGAGTGAAGAATTCATTAAAGTTTTTTTCATTCTTAAAATATACATATTTGAAAAAAAATTATACTTTATCCTTTTTGCATTTTTGTTATAAGTTTTTGATTAACTCTCTTATTCCTATTCAGTACTATCTAATTTTTATTACAAAATTTTTTTTCAAAACCTTTCCAAGTCATTTAATTGTTTTAAAATTAATATATATAAGTACTTTAAGGATCACGGACCAAAAAATTTAACTAACTTTTCTTTACGACTCTGTTAATTACTCTCTCGTTTTCAAAGCAACGAAACACAACTCAATAAGTTGGCTAACGAAAAATTCAAACTTCCAGCCGGAATTAGAACTCAGCTGTGAGCCATTTCAAAGAAACGACTTTAGAGCTGCAAGTGAACGACAGAGAGATAAAAAAAAAAAGGCAAACACGAGGCCAATCTTTCCTAGTTTGGGAGTTTGAGTGATGAGCTAATGATGGTGATTCATGGAACAGCGTCTAGTCATTTAAGTGAAGCTAATTAATCAACATTTGCATCTTCACCCTCCTCCACCCACCCATTGCTTATTTGGGGAAAAGAATACGGCTTAATTACGATTCGGAGGCTCCAGTCTGCTTTTGGCGTTACTTTGTTGGGAAGTTTCAGGCGGGCTATTACGCTTTGTGGCGACTCATTCATCTCCGATTGGTTTGCTGTAATTTAATCTTGCTTGATTGGGGAGAATAGTTTCGCAAGGGGGGCGAAGGACTTCTCTTCTTGTCAAAAGTGGTGAAGACGCCAATTAGTAAACATTGTGCACAGCATAGGACACGCATCATTCTTAGTTAGGTACGAGCTGCATATAAAGAACTGTCATATATAATTTAGCATTTTGAGTGTCGCAGATAACTGACCATGATTCAAATCATGATTTCCATCAGAAAAAATATGAATTTTATTATTTATTGTTTTAATTTAAAGCGCAAACTCTTAGGTTTCAAAAACTGTCTCGAGTTTGTTTCTGGTGTCATTAGAAATCGAAATGCAGTTGTTTTATCACGAGATATTAGGATATTGAATTTATGCGTTCAATATTTCAATTGAATTTCTGTAAAAATTTGACTTTTTGCTACATCGCTACACGATAGCAGTCATATCTGTGAAAATAATGTTCAGAATCTTATTAGTTTTTTATTTACATTTTTTTTAATGATGTTATGTTTGCATTGAACTGAACTATTTTAAATATATTAATTTAGAGATGAATTATTAGCATTTTTATTAAAAACAATACTGTTTTGTATTTTTGCTCTAAATTGACTTGATTCTCTGCAACTGTAAGAATGAAACTGGACACATCAGACTAACAAATTTAAAAAAAAAATTATTTTGAAACGATAATACAGGAATATGGGTAGGGTATTTAAAACGCATTATGTAATTTAGCGACATCAGTTCAATAATATACATTTCATTCAATAATATACATAAGTGTTGCTTTTTTTAGACATTTATTTTATGTAATGTACATATTAATAAAACTAACTGTTTTCATGGAAACTTGCCAACGCTTTCTTCTTACTAGTTTTCTCAATTTCTGGATTCAAAGACTGAAAACAAACAATCTTTATTATGACAGATAGATGCTCATCAGTTACTGTAGGCCGTTTTATTTAATTTCATGCATGAAAACAATTATTCACATGGGAAAGAATTCCGAAAAGTATAAAATATGTACAACATATTTTTAATTTCCGAGTGAATTTTATCTAAATAGGGATTAATTTTTTGAGTTTTTACTTCTCGATATTTGTTTTTTAAAATCGAATCATTCTAAAAGTCAATTAATTGCTGTAGTATCGAAGTTTCTTATCAAGTTTTTCAACTTCAGAAGAAAAAAAATTCAATAAAAAAAGAAAACATTTCTTGAAATCCTAAAAAGTGTTGAAAATGCACCAAAACTTTCTTTTGCAAATTAATCTTAAACCAATTTAAAGTTCGTTGTTAATTAATCTTTGGTTTGCAGTGCAATGTTAAGATTATTCATATGTTCTGTAATATCTGTTTAAAAGCTATGTCTTGTACCACAATGCATCTTTTATAACTGATATAGTTTCGTTAATTTCATCTTACATTTCTAGAAATTATATTATTTCCACCAAAAACACATGGATGTCTTGAGGACTTTGTGGCAGGAAAACCAATGAACTTCTATGTAATAAGAAAGATCTTCGAATTCGGATTCTAAGGAACGAAGTAAATTGGTGATGGTTAAATGCTTTTTATCAAATAAAATTGATTATTTTTTAACTGTTTTAAGCACTTGTTCCATTTTTAACAATTTTAAACAATTAATTTGTTGATGAATAAGGCAATGAAAAGCTCTCATTTTCAATTTATCTGGATACTCATGTATACTCATGGATACTCATGTACAGCCTTGACACAAATCGTTTAGTTTCAGCTGTCATTAATTTAAGGCCATCAGTTGTTACAGAAACAAGCTTGTCAAGAGGAAAGTTATATTTTTCTGAAATGCTCCAAACGACATCAAAAATATCTTCACCAATTGTTCTGTTAACGGGGAAGATTTCCAACAATTCTTTGGTAGCCGCCTCGTGTTATTATCGCTACAAAGGGGAAAAAACAGCAATTTCTGCAATTTTTTCATCAATCGCAATTAAAAAGAACTGTATTTTGGTAGATATTTCTTGTAATTGTGCTGAACTGATGTCAACTGTCATTTCAATAAGCTATCTGCCATTGTATTTTTTGATATTAAGATATCTCTGAAAGCCTGCATCTTTTCTGGACAGACGAATTCGGCAATTTTTATTTTACTCTAAAAAGAACCATCGGTGAATGATTTTGAATGTTTTACCAATAGACAGTTTGGTTCGTAACTGGCTCTTGTTACTGATTCATTACTTTTCATGAATTTAGTAAGCATTCATTGCAGGCTACTTAGTGAATTCTTCTCTAATTTTTTGCTACAAAGCGCAAAATTTGTGCTTCGTAATTAGTGCTATAAGTCCGCTTAAAATTGTATTCTTTAGTGACACAAATTGTTTCTTTGTAAATTAAGCACGTAAACTTATTGTTCACTTCTGCACAAAAATTGCTCAACTTCCACCTTTCTTGAAATTTTCTTCCCTCGTCATTATTTTTCTTTCGGCTTTGGAAGTTGCATTTTCAAAATAAGGCTTTGGGAAAAGGGGAAATAAGGATAAATATAATTTATTTATCCTTATTTATTCTTTTACCAATTGACATGTGCAAAAACTTGTAAGTTCTAACGAAATATAGAAAGACTGTTTCATCTTGATCATCAGGGTGAATTCGCACTTGATGATATACTACTTGTAAATAAATTGTTGACATAAAAGAAGTAGGTTTAGCATCATTTAACAGATCATTCATTCGTGATAACGAGGAATCTGCAATAAAGATAGTATTCAGCTTTCTGTAATCTATATATAGACGATACATTCCGTTTGGTTTCTTATGGAGACCACTGGAGAGGCATAAGGAGATTCACATTCTTGAATGACTTTTTCTGCCAAAAGCCTATTTGATTATTTCTTGTCTTTATTGGAAGAGTATAAAGTTCTTATTATTGTTTTGCACCTTCATTTTCACGAAGTTTACAGGCATGTGATTCAGTCACATTAATATTCCCAACTGTAATGAGTATCTCAGTTCTTTGAATATGTCCTTCAGCAAGTGTCATGTCAACGATTTTCTTAGCGAAAGACAGATCATTTTCTTTTAGAAGATGATATAGTTTCTCGCCAGTCATCGAATTTGTAGCAACAGTATCAAGCACACACTGCTGCTTGTGTGTTACAAACTGAAAATTCTATGACGCTTGCTTGGTGGTTTTCCGATAAGAAACTGTAGAAGTTCAAGTGGTTGAAACTTGCTTCTGGTTTATTCATTGATGAGTTACATGTCAAACATTTAGATTTTAAGACGCTTAAGGCTCCACCACGGCCCTAGAAAGTGACAGCAGGAAGAGTGTTTGTCTCTTGGTGCCGTTTTGGTTCCTTTTTCTGCACTGTTAAAAATTCCTTTCTTGGAAATTTGGGTCTTTGTGTTTCTTTTTGTTTTGTATAATACTTCATGACATCTACTTGAGGTTTTTTCTTTCGAAGATTGCCATACATGTCTAGCTTTTGAACTAAATATTCAGGGGTGACCCAATCACATCATACATCCAAAAAGTGATCTTTCACATCTGGTGGGGACGCTCTTTCATTTGGTAGGCAGTTATCAAATTTTTTTTTTAGTTCATCAAAATCTTGAATTTTTAATTCCGCTATCCAGCCATCAAAAAAGCTTCTGAGCTCAAAATAATAATCTTTCCAAGTATTATCAGTTGTTTTACTGTGAGTGGTAAAATGGTGACGAAATTTTTTAACACTCAACCGGAATCTTTGCAGCAGTGTATTTTTTTATATGTTCAAACACTTGAGGTTTTTCATCAGGTTTTCTTGTTTTGAATTGTGCAATATCACTAGTGCTCCTCCGGAGTAAATTCTGGTATCAGCTTTTTAATATTAATGTTTGCAATGGAGATATTAACTGTCGGTGTGTACATTTTTTGAGATTCGACTTGTAAACGAAATTTTTTGAATCCGAATTTATTTTGTTGTTCCTATTTAAATAATCTCTCGTCAATTATAGTTTTAAAGTAATTGCGGAGAAAATCTTCGAAATTCTCAGCTTTTGTAATGAGTTCTTTTATAACAATGATTTGTGAGAGTCATCTGGTATGTCAAGGCCCATTTCTTGCCTTAAGAGGATCATTATTTCATATTTTTACAAGGATGATATTTTTTCTTTTGCCTAGGAAATCCATTGTAAATATCAATACTGTGTTGAACTTGAGCTCAAAATAATAATATAGTTTTGAAACTTTGAATTGGGTAAAAGTTAACTGAATTATAGTTCTTAAATTATGAAGTTCAAATGACATATCATAAAATTATATAAGAAAATGGATTTGGAAAATAATAAGGCGATATGAAATTTTCAAATTGAATATATAATTACTTATATAACTTTTTTTTATAAAACATATTTAGGTTCTTTAGTTTTGAATATTACTTAATAAACATTTAAATTATAAAATTATATATATGATGGTAAAATATTACCCATAAGAAATAAAAAAAATATGAAAAACAGAAGTGGTTAGAATATTTTTAAATTAACTCAATAATATGATATGAAATTTTTTACATAAATATTTGATCAGAATCTCAAATTAAATTGAAATAAATGATTTTCTATGCAATTTCAATCTGCTGTTAAATATCATTTTTTAATTATAAATATTAGAAGCATATATTAATTTTCAATTACAAAATAGCAAAATAATTTTTTTGGTGGTAATGGTTAATACCTCGTTTGAGGCCACAGACTTATCAGACAGCCTTGTAAATAGCTGAGTAGGCGCAGTACAACCACGCAATGAGATGGTCATCCGTTAACTGTTATATCCTTGTTTACTATTATACCCACGTCCATTAACTGTTATACTGTATATTTTACTCTTATAACCTCGTTACAGGGTAAGTGCATTATTCAGAAGGTAAAGTAACAACCCCCCAAAAAAAAAAAATCCTTTTAAATTAATATTATAACAAAGTTAAAATATCACTGAACGTTGTCGTTGAAAATAAGAAGATTAAAAGATGAAAGAAAAAAATAAAAAGATAGTACTAAGTATATACTGTACAATTTTGTTGTATTTTATTTTCCATTGTCTTTTCGCAACAGTAAACCCAGATCTTTTAAATAAGTCTTTTAAGCACTTTTCTTCATGAACTAGCAACTGTAGTAATTGATTTAAATTCAAAATACCGTAAAGTAATATGCATTATTAATTTAGGTTAAGCTACTACACAAATACAAGTCATTTAAATGTATATAAAACTAAACACTTAACTTTCTACTTTTTCAAATAATTGTTTTAAATGTAAGTTTGTTGTTAAAAATATAATTGTTAAATGTATATACGTATTTAACATGCATTCTATGTAAGTCTACTAAAAATAGATTTTATAATATCTGGTAGCAGTTCTTCTTTCTTCAGGGAAGGCGGAGGGTCATTCTTCTACCCGCATTACAACAATATCAGAGTTATTTCAAGCCCATTACAGTTCTGGAGTTAAACTAGAATGTGAGCTTTCTGTAGAAAATGTTGTGTAATTTCAAACTAATGAATTCAGTTGCAGATAACATTGTACAAATTTGTGATGTGTAATATGATGTACTATTGTAATGGCAGGTCCAAGTTCATGCGCCACAGTGTAGCATACATTGCATAATTACTTAATGACATATCTTTATGTTGTAGCGTGCAGGTTGAGCAACCAGATTGCAACTGGGTGGGGTTTTGTTGAGATATTTAAAGCACTTGTTTGAGAACTCAGACAGATTTATTTACACACGCACAAACATCACACACATACAGTTAGAGACTAATAAGCCAATTAATGTGACGGGGTCTGCTAAATATATTTACTCTTGGTATGAGAGGCCATAAATTAAACGTTTCTCAGCGGATGCTCAGTTTGCACTGTATTTCCTCTCGGGTAAGAATCTCGAGGCCTACTAACCATTTAACATCTCCACTTTAACACCTCCGAAACACCAAAAAGAGGCGCTGTGGTCCTGTTCAAAACAGTGATTTCTTTCCGAACGAAGGCGATTCGATGACTTTTATGACAGCATCGCATTGAAGAAACGCTTGGAGGGATATTTCACTGTTTTCTTTCATTCAACTCACAAAAGAAGAGCAGTTATCCATGAAAGTCTACGCAGAATGCAATACCCATAACTCATCAGTAGAGAGCTCATGGAATGTGAGGTTACAGATGTATAAAAAAAATAATACAAATTTTTGAAAAAAATTCAATACTAAAAAAAAATTTTCTTCTTATATTTATTCTAAATTTCTTATTATTCATACTTCTTATATTTATATTTATACTATTTGACTCATTACTTTTGGCTTGATGATTGCAAAAATTGAATCAAATATTAAAATACGTATTAAATTAATGTAATATCTCTCATCAAATTCTTTATTCGCTTTTACATTACATTATATTATTTATTCGCTTATCATATAGGAAGGAATAAAAATATTTATCTGCTAGATGTTTTTTTATGAAGTTCGTGGTCCAGTTAAAAAGTGCATGTGACCTAAGCCCTCCACTTACAGAATGCATCCCTAACTTACCGGAAATTTCATTAATAGTGGGCTTTTCTGACTAAAAACTATTATTTTAGCAACTTTTCAATAATTTTTAAAAGTCAATAGTTGTAAGTATTTGTTTGGCGACTAGTTATTTTATATTTTCATTTTATTCCATCATAGTATCGATGTCGCGATATTTGCTTTAAAATCATTCGGTTTTTTTGTAAAAAATGTATAGTCCTTCATTGCAGCTGCAAAAAAAGTGGTTCATAAGTAAGAAAAGACAAATAGACTAATATAAATCAAAGCACATTTTCCCACAAGAGCCTTATTAAAAGAGAAGACGTTGAAGACATTTCCGATACCTTCAAATAAGTTCATATTTCAATGATGTACAATCGATAGATAGTACTTTAAAGGTGTTTTCACAAAAATATCATTTGAATTTCAACTTTTATGCAGAATTGTTGAAGGTTTTTTTTCTTTCCTATAACAGCTGTCATTCTTTTATCAATAAACCGCATTGGATGTCCGGAGACAACCTGACAACCGACAGTTTGAGCCTAAAAACTGCCATTTGATTTGAGAACCAGATCTATTTAGTTATCATCCCTGGAATTACTGAACATTTTGATTTTCCTGAATTATCAACAAAAAAACAATTGTCCTAAATTTTAAAGGTTTATATTATTTTATCGGAAATTCCCTTCTAAAATGAACCCAACCATTATTTATATTGATTTATTTTGATTTTATAAGATTTTTCAAAAGATTTATTCATTAAGATCACTAAGAGCACATGATAAAAAAATCATAATTTTCGTAAAAAGTCATCAATCAATGAAAAATCATCACAATTTTCGTGATCTTTTTTCAAATTTCAATCTTTGATCAATTTTCGTGATCGTTTTGTCTTCTGGAGTTTAAAGTCGTAAGAATTTTTCGTCTAAATACCATCGTACTGTGAGGTTCAACCTTAGAGCATGGTGGTACGTAGACGACATTCTAACCCTCGCCTTTTTTTTTTCTCTTCGGTTTCATATTTTTTAACAGTACAAAACCCGCTACAAATTGAAATTATTTCTACTATTTGTTTTATGTTTATCAAACACTTTCAATGCCAGCTAGATCGCCAAATTTTTCTCTAGTTAAATGCGTTTATGGTCTGATGAGCTGAATTGTATCGGGATCTAACTGAACAGTTATAGAAAGTATGGAAATAATACCACGAGGAAAAATTTGTGAATGCCAAATAGAGCAATGAATGAATCAATGCCAAATAGAGCAAATGCTTGCATGAGGGCTAGTATTCGCTCAACACCTTACGCATTGGTTCGCTTTATGTCGTAGGATCTTATGTGAATAAAACATTCGTTTCCTTTAAAATGTTAATAGTTAATTATGATATTTATCATATCTAATAATTTTCATATCATCCGGTTGGCAATCTATATTACAATTGAAAACATAATGTGGCCGAATACTTAGGTTAGCCATTGACAAATATTACGCTTTTCAAGAATTAAAAAAAAAAAACTCTCCAAGACAAAAAAATAAAATGTAAAAACATTATAAATACGTAAAAGTGTTCAAATTTACAATGATTCATTGAAAGCATTTTAAATTAATTTTAGGACAAAGAAAATTTTTATACCAGCAATGAATATTTTCCATAATTTTTTAGCAAAATATATTTTTTTCTTCATGAAAAAATGGTTTGATGTGCACATCTTCTTATACATGTACATCCTATCTCTACATAACTTAAGGCTAAATACACAAACCTCTTGTTATGTATATTTTAAAAAAACATTTTTGCTCATAAACGATTCGTACGAAATTATACAAACCGAATATCACAAATTCTTGTCAAGAATATGTATTCAAATTACTTCAGAAAAGCAGAATCTTGTTACCTTTGGATGAAAAATGTTTTACATTTTAGTGATTTGGGGATCTCATTAAATTTGCTTTCAATTTAAATATGTTGGCTTTCTTTCTTCCTTTAGGGAATACAGAAAAGTTTACTTAAGATTTATTATTATACATTCCGCCATTCTTTGTGCCTTATTTTTGTTATTCTAAAAAACTGAGTTTTTTTCAGAGTATTAAGTATTATTTTGATAATATGTTTAACTATCTGGTGTGCATCTTGATAGACTGTTCTGTCAGAAATATACATTTAAATTATTGAATGTAAGTTAAACATTATTATATTAGAAGTTATTTGTGTGTTTAAATTTTTTCACTAAAATATATGATTCAGCTAATAAAAACAATCAAAATATGCAGTAACAAAAACGCATATCCATTGCTTGTAAAATTAAAGTCCAACAATCATACAGTTTATTAAACTGCTGTTTAGATTCTTATTTATAACTTGGATACTTTAGGGTTTTTTATAAATATATTCAACATTTCTTTCCAATTCTAACGTGAACAAATGTTAAGATAAAAATTTGTTAAATATATATATATATATATATATATATAATATATACATACATATATATTTAATCTTCATATTATACTTTATCATGTAAAATTAAATGAGTCACGAAATCCAAATAAAATATTTTTTTAAATGTATAAAGATAAAATAACGAATAAAAATTATGTATCATGAACGTGATAAGAAAATGTTAAGATCTATAACGTCATTTTACATTCAGAATTGTGAAGTAAGCGATTCTTGAATTAAACAATTCAAAAGTTTTACTATAAAAAATTATGATTTTTATTTAATTAAATTATAGTTAATAACTCTTTTTCTGTGGTTTTTGATTGCACATCAGATATAACAAAATTGAACTTTTAAGCTTTATGAGAAATATAAACACACGCAATCACCTTGTCTTATGCATGCATGGCAATATTAAAAATCTCTAAAAAATATATGTTAATAAGCTGTTTTTTGAAATTTTAAATTAATGTTAGAAGTTTCGATATCGGCATGATAAGTAATAATTTATCATTCTAACAATAAATCTAATTTTTAACTTTGTATTGAATCAAATTTTTTCAATTACAGTTTTCTTACAGAACATTTTTTTACTAAAATCAAAAATATGCACTGTTAGATTTATGTCAAATAAGTTTTTATTCGTGCTTTATTTATTTTTGAGTGTACAGAGTTAAGTAAAAATTTAGATCTTCGAATTGCAATCGAGAAAAATTCAGATTTATAGTCCTCCGATTAACCCCCAGAGCTTCCAAGATCACTCTGCGAATCGTTACTACTATTATCGTTAAAAATGTCTCTATTTTTAGCCATTTAAATGCAAGTGATCATTAGCAATAAATAATACAGCCTCACTCATAAATAATACATTTTGTGTACTGGAAGACATCGAGTTAAATGCAGTTGAAGAACATGAAATCGCAATAGAATCAGTTGCCAGATTAATGATATCATGAGAACATGCCTTAGAATAATACAAGGTGTACTAAATCCCTCTGTGTTAGCATAGAATTAAAAATTAATTTCTTCACGATTTAACTCGTGAAGTTTGAAAAAGATACAAATATGAAATTCTACTATACTTAGGATAATTCACTAAACGTTAGTTGGTGTATTTCTGAGAAGTCCACACTCGCAACTCCACCATTTGGATAACAATGAATGGATCTAAACCGCAGCTGAAATTTTGATTCTAGTAAAGACCTTCTCTGGACTTAGGGATATGTCTTATGGATGATCGTGAAACTAATTGATACTGAACTAACAAATGCCACCCTGGGCAACAAACATAATCTGAGACCCAAGAAAATTACTTATTTCTAAGAAACAAATGAAAACGTTCTAACCATTTAAATAGCAAATCGCATTAAAATTATATATTTGCAAGAATCATGATTGATTGTCTTCTCTGTTTCCAGGCTCCTTTAAGATCTCGTGGTCTCTGTACCTGCTGTGCACTGGCGTGGGCATCCTGCTGCTGTGCGTCATCCTGTCCCTGAAGGCGTCCCACGTGACGCCCCACTCGTTCCGCATCTGACACCACCACCACGCGTCCACCTCGTTCAGCCAGAACCAGAGCCACTCCAGGTTCCCCCTCCTCCGTCGCCAGCACCGTCCTCGCCAGCAGAGCTTCGAGATGCAGATCCAGCACCTGGATGAGGAAGACATCGCCACCATCAC
Source organism: Caerostris darwini (assembly GCA_021605075.1). NCBI lineage: Eukaryota > Metazoa > Arthropoda > Arachnida > Araneae > Araneidae > Caerostris > Caerostris darwini. The sequence goes on along the minus strand of BPLQ01012662.1, from coordinate 26,730 downwards.
GCGCAGCTGACAAATAATCCCCGCCACCGATGCCGCCAAAAAGCATGGCAAGCACGCCAAGAATAAGAACGTCCCAGCAGAGAACGAACTGTGGACCGCATCCGTATGATGGATGTTTTTCCATATTCTGCTGTTCGGCACATAATTGGGTGGTGTAATTACCAGCAGAGATGCACCATGCAAATCCAGCACTTTGGTGATGAAGACATTGCACAAGAAGAAATATTGGCGTAAGAACGAACTGCAAATTACATCTTCGAGTCTGTGTCGTTTTGTTCTGATGGTGATCCTGACCAACAGAGCTTCACGATGCAAATTCAGTATGAAGACGACATCATCAAGCTGTCTGCCATAAAAGCGGTACAAGCACAACTAATAATGAAACATTGAGGAAGATTTGTGAACTACTTTTTCCAAGATAGCTATTCGCGATGTTTTGCTGGTCGACTATTGATTTAATAAGGTGGACGTGGAATTTTTTATTTCATTTATAATATACCAAAAATTATAAATTGTGGTGTAAAAGACTTGGAATTTGTATTGTATAAGGGGTTGGTTTGAGAACCTTAAAGGGGTGCAGTTGGAAATGCTCAAAATATATTTCAGTGTAAAATATTTTATGCTCTTAAACTTGCATCTTTTGTTAAGATTTTATGAGAAATATAGTTTGCCATTTTTTAATTATATTTAAAACAATGGCTAAAATTTGATAGTAAGTAATCTAAATTCAATTTAATTTAGTATTTAGCTCGAAAATGGTCTAATTCCCTAATGATCGGCAAATTACTAATATTTTGATTTTAATTGTTAAATTAAGTCTGTATAATTCTTTAAGCTTCATTTTTTGTTAACTTCTATAAATATTTAAAATTTTCAAAAAAATTATTGGACAAATTGGATTTTAACATACTAATTACTGAGTTTGGGTTTTAATGAAATTAAACAAAATTTTTATAAATTGTTCATTTTAATAGTAGGTTTTTACATGAACTGAGAAATTGAATATGAAATAATTTTAAAATGACATTCTCTAAATGGAAAGGTTGATTGTATTTGAAGATTCTTTCAGTTTTTCACTATACATATCATAATAAATGAAACATTTTTTATAATAGTAGCTTGCCCATGTTCCCATTGCACCTCTTTTAACTCGACTTATTCTCAAAAAAATTACAGCTTGGCTATTTTTTTTATAAACCTTCTCTACGTGTACTTCATTAGGGACATATATTGGCGGAAACTGGAAAATTCCATCGGTATGTTCCTGCTGTTATGCTACTGCAGAAATATTAAATATTTAGATATCATCTCTATCATCGTTAACTCACCAACCAATGGAAAAAAAACCTAAAGATGAAATGATGTTAATTTAACGTCAAAACGATGCATAGCATTTCTTTAACATGATTTTATACAGGCCCTTTTAGGGCCTAGTTTTGCATGTCCTTTTTAATACGTAGTAGGAAGACAAACTGTACAGCCAATTGCTTCATGTTTAATATATCTACTTACTTGTTACTGTTGGAAAAGTGTTTCCCATTTGTCGACATTTAATTCAATCTATATATTGATTGGAAAACTGAACAAAATAAATTTGTTTGTGATCAAAAAAAAAAAAAAAAAAAAAAAAAAAAAATTAAATGTTGAAAGTTTTTGAATGCTTTTAATTCTAGATTAAAAATAAAAAAATATTATCTTTGTTGTTGCGACAGAAAGTGATTGCGAAAGATTTTGTGGTGCTGTTTTTTAATGAAATGATAAATTCTGATGAAATTATAATGCTGTATTGTTCCTTATCTTAGATGTATGACTGACTATTTAGTTTAATGTTTCAATTTTAGTCATTTTCGTTTTTTTACGTAATTGTTTGTTATAGTTAAGAATATGTTTACATGAACTATAATCAATGAAAAACTTTATTTCTAAACATTTATATATATATTTTACACTTTTTTAATTTTAATGCTATGAATAATGTAGGAATTTGACAAAAAATAAGCTCATAATTTTTTTAAATGCCACATATGTTTAAATGTTTTTTTTTTTTTTACATTAAACAAAAATTAGTGGCTTTATCATATATTCTTAATGCTCATAAAAGTGTTTCCTTTAAATATAATTGTTCAAACATAATAAATGCTGGTTATGAATTCAAATATGTTAATCTTTAAAAAAATGTATTTTGGAAATGCAGTTGACTTGTTGTATAGCAAATTAACCAGATGGCAAAATGTGGTTCCCATGTCTGATATGGCATAGGGTAAAAAAAAATATTTGTTAAAAATCTTAAATTGAAGAGTTGATGTTTTAATGATTTGATGTTCTGTTTGTATTTTAATTTTGGTAAAAATTTTGTAAATAATGCTCTGATTTCATCGCAAATATTATAACATTAAATACAGCTGAAAAATATGATGAACAATTATGCAGTGCGATGGAAAATTTTGTTTTCAACAAAAAAATCAAAAATTTAAAAATACTTATCAAGGAAAACAATTGGGGAAATATTGGATGAAATCGACTATAATGTTTAGGCAATTGATTCCATTTTCAGAAAGAATAGAATTTCTTAGTTTCTTACAGCTCGTGTGAAAGAAACTATTGTTATACATATAAGCAGCTTGTAAAGAAAAACTGGGTCAAACAAGCTCGTATGAAGAAAAATATTATTATAATATGAGAGGCTGTTAACTACCTTGTTTGTAACAATAAGAAAAAAATCATAATGTGTATTAATAAAAAGAACAAAAATGTAATTTATTGTTTGCCCATTTCAGATAAAAAAACAGATTAAAGAAGAATGTGTTCTTTTTTTATGAGAAAGATTAGTTGTTTTGCCCGCCTTTGTTTTGTTTGTCTTTATGGAGAAACAAAACATTGAAGCAAGATTGACAGAAAGTATAAAATCAACTAGATTTTTTCCAAATATTCTGTATTTTTCAAAATGTTATTTAATTGTGAATATCAAAATCAATGATTTTGCATCAAATTCTTTGTTATTTTGCATGACTTCTGTTAAAATATTTATTTTACTTTCTATGGAAAATGAACCATTATTGTTAAGCGCAGACATTTTTTTTTACTTTGCATTGTTATCGCTTTAATTAATTATTTTGACTCTTTTCTATCATAAAATATTTTTCATGGTATAGTAAACAATTTTTAAATAAAAGTAACCGATTTCAAGCATTTCGTTATCGTCTTGTTTTAATTCCATGTTTCTTTCTTTGTTTTTGTCTTGCCATTGTTTAGAATTTTACTGTTATAAACAAATATTAGTAACCATAGATAAAACATAATTATGTTAAAAACCATCTTTCATATTTGCTTTAAATATGAAATTCTTAAATTTAAAATATATGAACCCATGCTAATATGAACTAACCAATTTTTTTTTTAATGTAACATATTTAAACAACAAAGTAAATATATGCTTTACTTTTTTAGAAGTCTAGATTTATGTTACCAAGTTAAGTTCCAAAAAAAAAAAAAAAATATTCGTAATAATTTTTGCTTTATTTTGTAAAAAAAGGAAAGGCTTGTAGAAACTCCATGTAACCAAATCTTTACGTGAAGAAATGTTTGTGGAGAGCAAATCTTCCAACAATTGGCATTAGCCCAAGAAAAGCTTGGATTAGAACTTTTTAAAGTTTTATTCTTGCCCAACGCTTACAGAGGTACTTAAAAGCTCTGTTCTACTACATGGTACTTCACAAGATGGCTCTGTTGACCTTCCTTTCCAAACTCATTAACTAAAAGGCTTTTTATCCTTGAATTTTACACGAGTATTTGCAATGAATTGTTAAGGACAGGCTTTATTTATGACGTCTAATGCATTCATTGAAGGAGCCGGTCAAATATTCCTGGAAACTCTGTTTAGTTGGACGTTACAGTGAATATGCTGGCAAAAGTTGCATATTGTATACACTTTAAATATTTATGTCTCTTGTAATTTAACTTTGAATAATTCTTATCTTAACTATACCAGGATTCTTAGAAACTGGGAATAGAATAAACAAGTTAATAAAATTCCTGATAAAATTTTTGCATTAATAATTATGTTTAAAGCCTTTTAATTGATATTTATAATAGGTTTTTAAAATCTGGGAATAGAAAAAACAATTTAATAAAATTCATGACATGATTGTTATACAAATAATTATGTTAAAAATATTTTTTTTAATAATTGATAGGATAAATTCTAAAAATGATGCATAAATAATGAGTTAATTATAACGAATGAAACATTGCTAAAATTAATTTTTAATTTTATAAATGCTTAATGTATTTATTAATGTTAATATGTAAAAAGAATTTTTTAATTAATAATTCTATAAATTACATTAGCTATATTAATGGAAACTTATTCATAAATTCTTTGATTCGTTATAAAAGAATGTAATTAGTATTTGTTTTGACATATTTAGTGAAAGTTTGTAAATTATTCATCGACAGAAAATGTTAAGATAATTTTTTTGTAAACTGAATATTTCATAATTCTGCTTCTACTTATTGTTTTTTTAATTTTGAGAATAATTCATGATGACATTCCGGGAAAACTTTCAGATGTAAAGAGGTAAATGCTTCCAATTTGAATGTCGAATGAGAGGAATGCCGGAAAATTCTCACCAGACAGCATGACTGTCCAAGCAGGATAACAATCACGGGTCCTCGTTTATGGGAACAGCAACTACAATCGGAGGCGCCAGAGCGCACGAATCTGACTCCCTGATCACCAGCTATGTATTTTACCACTGACTGGAAAACTTTTGGATATATTCATTCAGGGATAGCAAAGTTCTGCTTAATCCGATTTTTTATTAACGGATAATAAGCAAATAATTGACAATTCCGATTAATGCCAATCAATTTGTCTCGACCGTAAAATCATTAGCTCAAAAGAGATACTTTTTTCTGATATCAATAGTTTTTAATCAAAAGATTCAAAATTTGAGTTATCGGTTAAGGTTTTCGAAACATATCGGATGCTTTTATTGTTAATTTAGTTTTAGAGCTGATGTTACACAAGAAATCACCGTATTAGTTTCTGTATTGCACCAACAAGAAGGAAAAAGATGAGTAATGCTCTCTGCAAGTTGTAAGTACTCTATTGTATTAAGAATACCTCGAATACTAACAATTATAATAGCAATAATACAATTATCACGTAAGGAATTCACAAACAGATGGCCTCGGCCCACACGTATTCACTGCAACTTGACTACCAGCCAAACAGAAAAAAAAATAAGAAAAAATTCTAATATTTATATATATTAAGTATCTTTATCTATAAGAATTATATAATATAACGGACACTAAAAAAATTGGATACGGAATTTTATATTAACTTAATAAATGTTTTAATAGTGGGCTCAATTTTTGTAATAATCAGTAGCAAAAAGGATGAGTGAAATGATTTTTACTGATCGATTTTATTAATATTCACACCTAAAAACGTTTTTTTCACAGATATATGTTGAACCATTGTGCATTTTAAAGTATTATTTAACAAAAACCATTAAATAACTTGAATGGCGTTTAAAAGTATTATTTTGTTTAATGCCATTTTAAAATGGAACGTCCTTTTGGCAATAAATAATAATATCCTAGTTTTTGATAATAAAAATTGTAGAGGTGAAAAGTAATTACGTAAATTGGGATCTAGGAAAAGAATGTGTTGTTGACAAAGGATTTCGTCATGTAAAAATATAAAAAACATAGAGTAAAATATTTTTCTAATACTCAATGAATGCTTACTATTTATTTACATAAAGTTGGATAATATTTTTCTTGTAATACTCTTGCAAAAAAATTATCAATTATGTTTAAGTAACATGGACATATGGAGACATGTCATAATAAAGCATACTGGCGGACTGCGGTCTGTATATTCCTAAACTAAGTCTATAAGATTTTCATAGAGTATGTACAGTACTTCACGAGTAAGAATCGAACTATTTCATCTTTATTTTAATATTTTTAACTACTTTGCGCAAGCTGTTTTGTGCACACTACTTCTTTGTAAAGACTGCTTTGGGTCTGATTTGTGTAGTACAATACTTTGCTACACAAATGGGATGGATATAGGGATGTTCCTTTTATAATATATAATTCACGAAATTCTTGAGATTAAAAAAAAAATTGAGCTAAATAAATATTAATTCAATTTTTGATATTAGATTGCTGCATACTTCCTTAAACGCCCTTCCCCCCCCATCCAGCAAAAAATACTCAACAATCTATCACATGCCCGATTTATAGCCCAATAGTAGCGTACACAACTATATTACGGGATATCTCGGTTTCCATTCCACTAGTGCAGGGGTCGGCAACCTTTTCAGTCGGAAGAGTCAAAAATGGCAATTTACAAAATTTCAGTTTTTAAAGAGCCACAAAAATTTTTCTTGCCAACAATAAATAACAGGTGGGCTGAAAGGTTCATAGGCTGACACATAGATGGCGCTACTAGTATTAAATCCATACGATTTTTAGTTAGTTTGGTAAAGTGTGGATAAATTTGGCTCATAACTTGTTGCTTTAAGTTTCAAACACGACTCTAAATTTTCATTTGTTAGTTGGCTTCTTACTTTACTTTTAATTATATTCAGGCGAGAGAACGCTTGCTCGCACGAATATGTCGATCCAAAGATAGTCAGCACTCCAAATGCCAACTACTTCACCTCACTGTAGCAATCTCGAAGACTATTCCATGCGTCGAATATAAGTGCCTCAACTCGCGGCATTTCTTTTAAAGTTGTCCACTTTTGTTGCGTTGCGTACATACATTTCTGGACCTCCAACTCTTCCAACTTGCTTTTCAACTCTGTAAATTTTCCACTCCACAAAGCTTTACTCGATCAATTGCATTTCTAGAGATCCAGTATCAATTCCAAATGGCTCAATGTGGAATTCGTTACTATTTGTGTTGAGAGGATTTACTATGAATGCTAGAGTGATTTTGTTGGTTTTGAATTGCTCAAATCTGTCAGCAAATTTTAATTTTTCTTATAACTGTGCTGAAGTACCTCGTGTCAACAGTTGCACTAGTTTTATCACGATATTGCTTTAGAAATTGAAAATGAAATAATTTACCGCTCTGAATATCTTCTTCAAAAAGAATTAATTTTTCTTCAAAACAAACCAATTCATCTACCAAAACATAGGCTGGGTTTCCCTTTCCTTGCAGTTTTAGATTCAGCTCATTTAATTTCGCTGTAATATCCCCCATAAAGTAAAATTTTTGCAACCATTTGTCGTTCTCTAATTTAGGGTGATTAATGCGTTTTTTATTTAGGAATGTATTTATTTCATTCAAGCACAAAGCAAAACGTTTCAATATCTTACCTTTGTAAAGCCATCTCACTTTATTGTGAAGAAGGAGGTCGATATGCTAAGTCTCCATTTCGTTTAAGAATTCTTTAAACTGACGATGGTAGAGTTCTTTTGACAAGATGCTGTTAACAATCTTGATTACAAAATTGATGACATCAACTATTTCGACCGGAAATGTTTGGGCACAAAGAGCTTCTTGGAGAGAAGAACGTTATGCAGTGAACGGAAGAAGGTTATGTAGTGAAACGTAAGAATTTCATGGTTTATTTTGCTCTGAAAAATTGTTGTTGCCCCTTTATTTTTTCTTGTCATACTTCAGGCTCCATCAGTTGTTATTGAAACGATTTTATTTAAATCGATCTTATTGTCTTCAAGGCATTTTTGCACGGCATTCGCTATATCGTCTCCTCTAGTTTGTCCCGAGAGCGGTAGCGATCCTAGAAGTTCCTCTTTTGGACCTTGGGAAGACATATACCTGAGAAAAAGGGCAACTTGTGCCGTGTCTTTTATGTCACAAGACTCATCTATAGCCAGTGATAAGGCAGAAGAAAGTTGAATAGCTTCCACCTGAAAATATGTTACATTTGAAGACATTTTAGCTATTCTATCTTGTACTGTTTTAGCGGATAGTGGCAAATCTTTGATTTTTTTCAAGATTCCAGGTTTGTTTTTGAAATCACGAAACAGTTCTTCAGATGCACGTATGAAGCAATCTTTGACATACTCACCATCTGTGAATGGTTTACTTTACCTACCTTTACTTTTTTTACTTTGGTTTTATTATTATTATTATTATTATTATTATTATTATTATATATATATATATATATATATATATATATATATATACATACATAACTTTGAGAAGATAATTCGCTTCTAACTCTTTTACTTGAAACAACAAATTATACGTCACGCCAAAGCACTGATGAAGACGCCAAATTGTCTTGCGTCGAAAACGAATTAAAATCTACATAGAAACATCCGACGGCGGCGTCATTCGAGAGCTTTCGATGGACTGACGACAGTGACGACGCGTGTCATGGGGGAGGGGTGCGATGAAAAGCTAGTACAAGTGGCTGAGAGATAGAATCGGTGCTTAATCCTCGTTAATCGATTCAGAACGATTCTTAAATGTTTTTTTTTTTTTGATAAAATAAATAATATTTGAATAGTGAACTAAAGAGCCGCAGCTTCACATCCAAAGAGCCGCATGTGGCTCGCGAGCCGCAGGTTGCCGACCCCTGCACTAGTGGCATACTTTGCTCTCACAGCTTTTAGAAAAAAGCAGACTGCAAGACAATTGTAACAACGTATATAAAGTGTCTTGCATCGATTGTCAGGATGCGTGGTGGTAATTTCCCGGATTTTTTCCATTATGACACTATGGAAACCCTCATCCTCTTATGTTCTTGGTATGAAAAAATGCAACATGAGATTTATGATGTTCAATAAAAAAATATATCGTCATGAAATTAAATTAAAATAAATTGTTTTGGTTATTGGTATGTTTCTATTGGTAGATATGTTTTCATATTCATATTAATTTTTTTTTCAAACATTCATTTTTAATTTTAGTTTTCAAATCCTTCTTAATTGCGTCTTTTTAAATACCAGTTAAAATTTTAAAAAGGTTCAATTAATGAATTTGGTTCTATTTATCATTTCAAAAATACTAATCTTAAAGTATAGCTCATTTCGTTTGGATACTCATTGAACTCCATGATAAATTAAGTGGACGGTATTAATTAATAAAGTGGGTTCTGTCCAATCGAACCGCTGGAGTATGTAATTGAAATGATGAATCAGAGTAGGACAAGATTTAAATATGTTACCCACACATAGTTATTTGTTCCCCAACACCTTGTGATATCACTAAACAATACAGCAACATCAACCATCCCCTATTTAGTTTGCTGCAATTTCATTTATTCCAGCAATCCTGCATGATATTGCACTGACAGACCTGCATAATGAATCCGTCAACGACCAACAAGTCAAATATAATGATGAATATGATACCAATAATACATTGTCATACACTTTGGCAAAGTATATAACTATTATTGGAGTGGCTATTTCGAATAAAAATTTTTTATATTTTCTCACACCCCTAAATGTGAATTTTAAAAACAACTATTTTTTACCATAATTTTTTTAAACATTTCCTTTCCTATTAAAATAATTTCGCAATTTTATATTTCCAGAACTTATATAGATCTTTTTAATGTGGGATAAAAGAATTTACCTGTAAATACTTTTGTGAAAATATATTAAAATCTTAAATTTTTCTTTATTATTAAGAAATTACACTTTTCAGGCAGTTTTTTTTTAAAAAAAAAACGTTACTTCTCTTTTGTTAAGACGTGTGTTGTTTCTGTTTTTTTTAATACCCAAAGTCCCTTCAAAAATAAAAAAAAGATTAAATTAGAAGAAAGAGAGAAAAACTGGCCCTTAGCAACTTCTATTACGATCCTTATCTGGATCTTACTCTCATGGGAAATCCGAAACGGAAAAAATTTAAATCTCCCGTTTTGCTTTTATCACCCTCCCAGTCTCCTGTTTTTTTTTCCTCCGGATTTCACTTCTGGACACCATAGTTTCCGAAGAAAAAAAAAAGAAAGTTGACGAAAAGTGAAACAAGGAAGCTTCTGACACAAAAATAAAATGGTTGGTAGGTAGAAAAAACTGGAAGATTGTAGTATGTGGAGAGAAGGTCTCTCTCTCCATATAAAACAGACATTAACGTCTTCTTTCTGGCCGTCTACTACTTTACTTCTCTGTGTTTTTTCCCGTCCAGTTTTCTGTCTTTCTTTCTAATTTTTGTCTTTTATTCTCTGCGTGTGTGTTTTTTTATTGTCTTTACGGTGTCCCTTCATTTTGTCGTGTTGTGGTGAGACGGAAATGGGTACTCAGTTAGACTTTTTCGATAAAGATTAAATGCTTTTCGCTATCGGAAGATAAATTTCATGGCCAAACATTTGTTTTGATTCTTAATTTATTCATTAAACGAATAAATGACACATTGCTTTATTGTAGAGACCATGTTGTAATACAGCAGGATCTTGTTTGACAACGTTATTGTTCTGACATTTGAGCAGTTTGTTTTGACATTCGAACAATTGCAATGCATTTTTTGTTCTACCTAACATTCTAGATCGACATTCCTGCCATCTAGCGAACAGTGTCTTTTTTTTCCTCATAAAAGCATGTGCTATTTTTATCTACTACTGTGCCCAAAAAGAAAGGCCAATTACTTTTTTTTTTTCAAAAACAAAAGTAAGACCAATTACTTTTTTTTAAAAAACCTCTTTGCTTATTATTCCAAATTTATTTCATCGCCTTCAAAGTAATCCCCTCCGGACGTAATGCACTTATGCCAACTGTCTTTCCAATCTTCACTGCATGCTAAAAGTCATCGGCAGGGATGGCCTACAAAGCGCGGGGCGATGAATCTCTTCAATTGACTCAAAACAGTGTCCCCGGAGTGATCTTTTGAGTTTAGGGAATAGGCAGAAGTCAAATTGACCGATCCTTACGAAATTCCAACATCAGCAACAAGGTCTCTAATTGTAAATCGACGGTTTGCAAGCACCGAATCTTTATTTTTTTGGAAGTGAGCTTCGTCGGTTGAGGGTGATGGTCGACCAGATTGCTCTTCGTCTTCAACGAGTTCTCTGTCTTCTTTGAACTGTTTGTACCACTTCTAAACATTTCTTTTCGATATAGGAATGCTCACCGAATGCCGTCTACATTATTCTATACGTTTCAGGAAACAAAATTTAATGCAAGTTCTTTGCTCAATTAATTCAGACATTTCGAAAATCACCGGAATCAGTGTTAGCTTCTTACAAAGCCAAGCGTAGCTCAAACACTAATGAATATTTTGACGTCAAATTTCCCACAGATGTCAAGGACAGTGCCAGCAACCTAAAAAAGAAAAAAAATGAAATTCCATAAGCCCCGGGAATTTTAAATGGAAAATTGGTCTTACTTTTTGGACACAATAATATAATAGTTAAAAAAAAAAAAAATTCTTAAAACATTCAAGACCAAATATTTTCCACTTGAAAGCATTAATTTTTACACTTCAAGGCTCAATTGAAGAGGAAAAAATGTGAAAATAGAAAAAAAAAATGTATTTTTATGCGAGTTACAAAATGCTGCCAAAACGCAACGTCACTCCCCAACGATTATTTTTCCGATACATAAAATTTTTTAAAGCTACGTTATGTAAAGGTGCATTACATTTTATATACGTAGTTCCAGTTTGGTAGAATAAAAATGTAGATTCATAAAATTTTCCAACTGCATATATAAGAATAACTCAAAAGTAAAGGGGGAAAAATCTGCAAAATTGCCATAAAACAACGATTAATTCTTCTAAAAATTTATCCTGCTAAACAAAATGTACTTTTTCCTCGTAATCCGAAATGCTCCCTCTATACGACCCCAATAAAAGATATTTGGAAAATGTTTCATAAAATATAAAGAAAAGTATTTGATGATAATATTATATGGGTTAAGAGAATATAAAAAGGAAAAAAAAAATTATATATAAACTTGTAAATGTATTAGCATATAGTTTTCATCATAAGAGAAAATAGATTATTAGAGTTTAATAAAGGAAATAGATATGGGCTGATAATTTATTTTGAGAGTGGTTTATTTTGAGTATCGGTTTATTAGATACGAGAACGAAGAAAAGGACTTTCAATGATAATGGAAAAAAAGGAGATAAATTCAAAGAACAAATACCATCTCCAAATGCTTAAATATCCTCAAATTTATAAGCAATGCTATAACAGAGTATCCTGTGGAATTGTATATACCAAGGTACAATACGATAATGTTTATATTATTGATTATAAGATATATAAAAAAAATTTTCGTTAAAATGCAGGTACATTTACACTTCCACACGTAGACCAATGAAAACACATGGGGGTTAACAATGCCTCCTTGGACATTGTTGTGACCTGGATGTAGGAAAGTGGGGAATAACTTCAGTGAACGGTCCTGCATTTGCATGTAGTATCGAACAAAACTAAAATTACTGCCAAGGAATCCTTCCATCGATGTGAGACTATGTCATAATGGCCACTTAATATATTCTATTACAATACATGTTTCTTCTATCTCATACTATTTAAGTTGTAAGTGAGATTTCATGAGTGTTATGTTTATGGTAACATAATAATCAGTTTACTTACCGGATAATGTAAATCGACGATGGTCATTGAATTTATCGATAAATAATTTTATAGCTGTGAATTTGTAAAGTATTTAAAAATATTTAAGTTTGTCAATAATAATCTATTTATAAACTTAAAATGCCACTTAAAATGTCGTCACTTCTTCGATGCTTTTTATCAACTGAAGACTCAATGATCTTATATTATCATTCCAATTTGTGCTGTCAGAGAAATTGAAAACAGAAACCCATGAAATAATAAACGTATTGTTTTCGTGATACATTTGTACACTTCGGTGCTAAAATATTTGTACTATCATTTCGTGTTATTCATGATTCATTCTTCTTTGTTCTTAGTTAATAGGAACGTAAGTATTTTATTTGTAAAATTGTAACTAACCTTAATTGTAATATAATTTTTATATACAGACATTTTGCTAATATACATTCAATTAGATTATAAAGTTCGATTCATCTTATCTGACACACACTGACACGCGCACATACAACGACAACAACAACAACAAACCAAAAAAGAAGTTCATTTTGAAATTTTTTCTAAACTGTACCGCTTTAGAAATGTTTCTATAGAAGTATAACTTTGCCAAAATTGGAATGAATATAAAAAAGCAAAGTTACATCGATTCCACCACTTTGACGGCAAAAAAGCATTCTGTTTAAGCAAAACTCAATGTGCTCGAGTTCATCTTTAATATTGGTGACTTGATGGAGTATCTTGGTCGCGCAGCTCCACACCTCCACCTCCACGTGACCGAGCTCTTTGCCAATTGTTAGAAAAATTAAATAAATCAGAAAAGGAATAAAATTTCTAACATCAGAGAACAAAAATTAAGACAGAAAGTCAAGCTTACAATATCGAGTTCATCTTTGTTTTAAATTATCTCTTTATCCAAAGCTCTTATACGATTCCTTTCAACATCCAGAATTAACCAGCTATAATAGGCTATAATAACTTGGATGTGTTATTTGCTTTAAAGGAATAATGAATATTTAAGGTTCAGAAAATATTCCATATTAAAACAAATTTCTGTACTATTTGGCTTTGCTTTAAATCTTATGCTGGTCTTGTCATTTATAGTCCAGCCTCATCTTCATTCATTATTCATGGATGTCTGAATATGCATTCAATTCTTTCATAATATTGCTTTGCAGACCGATGTACTGAATCAAAAGGCATGTATTCCATCTTCCCAAAAGATGTTTTCTAATTTCCTAACTAACTACAGCATGTTGTATCGCTTGACATTTAACAACAGCCATCATTACACCCCCCATCTTTTCCTACCAGCACACCTGTCGCAATTCCTCTGCAGAACAACCTCTCCCCACCCACCCCCAGAGAGAACACGGAGGTGGGTCATTATCACTTTCCTGTACACTTTATTTGCATATCGTTTGTATTCATGTGTAACAGTGAGGGGGATGGGCTAATAATTGCTACGATTCTGGGCACGACGTCAGAATAACTTCACGGTGAAGCGGTAATCACCCGTTCTCACTATTCATTAAGGAATATCTTTCTATTCATTAAACAAATCAGATGGAACAAAAGGGTCTCACCCATTAATGGGCAACTCGCTGCTAAGGTTATCCGAAATGGTGCGGACCTCTGCGTTACCGATCGTAATTGAAGTACTAATTGCAGATGGAAGTTTAATTTGCCAGACCATTCAATTTTAAATATAGAACATGCAAATTATGAAATGTTAGTTTGGAATGAGTGTCTGCATAATCTGTTTTATTGATTATACGTCCGATGGATTAATAGTACTATTTTTTTGGTTGCATAGCGTATTGATAAAAAAATGTTACAAATTTTGATCAATACGCTAAGATTTTTATAAAGAAAAGCATATATAAATTATTTAAATGAATTTCACAATTTTACTAGTTGTATCTAGTTATAATGAGATAAGATGTCAACTATGTAGATAGAATTTATCAGGTGGAATTTTAAGCAAAGATGGATTTATATGGTTTGAATCCTCAAAAGTAAATAAAGGCATTGTATCTGGAGTTTTTGGTAAATGGGGGTATTTCTGTATTTTAAATTTCAATACAGTATTCATATCACTTATGACAATAATTTAAAATGGCAATTTTATTTATTTATACGCAACTTACAAACCTTCGGCAATGCCATTTATATAAATATAAATTAAGGATTTGACTTCATTATTGTGCTCTATTTAATTTATTACCATAATGTTAGTTTAACTAGATGCTTCAAATAAAACGGCTAGATGTTACTAAACTGAAGAAATCAGTATATCTGCTAAGTAAGCTTTGTTAATACATAAATATTTATTATTTCAGTACATAGTCCAATAGGTAGAATTTAGAAGATATACATTCCTTCTTCACAGAACATGCTTACTGGCTAACTCTAACTGTAATATTACCTTAATATTTGATTATAATCGCCATTCCCACCCTCCTCTGCTATTATCACACCTATCACCTTCTAAAACAACCCCACATCCTTTAGAAAAAACACTGAGGTACATCATACCTATTTCCTATACACTCTATTGACATAACTTTCATATTCATACATTTCAGTGAAGTGCATTGGCTAACATTGGTACTACTCGAGGAACTACATCAAAATCCTTCACGGTGGAGCGGTAATCACCTGCCCTCGCTATTTGTTAAGGAATACATTTCTATTCATTAACCAAATCGGACCGAACAAAATTGAAGCCATTAATGCGCAATTCCTTCATAGTGTCCGAAATGCTGTGGACTACTGTTACTGGTTGGAAACTTCCGAAGCAATATCCTAAGAGGGATGTGTTAAATTCCATTTTGAAACCAAGTATGAATTAGTTATTGCTGCTTTGAGATGAGTACCTTCTTAATCACTTTTGCTGAGTAAGATTGATGGTATTGTTAATTTAGTGATGAAAAGTGGGTGGATTATTGATTGTGTGAATTGGTGAAGAGAATGTTCTATGAGATGTCTGCAGATTGATTTGGCATAATTTTGAATCATATCGTATCATAATTTTGAATATAATTCATATCGGTATAATTTTAAATAACAATTTCATGCATAGGGAGTTTTTTTTATTTCAAATACATATCTAATTCATTTGTTCTTATAAACTTTCAATAAAAATTAACTTGAAATAAATAAGGTCACCATTTGTTCCCTATGCAAGATGCGGATTCTAATTCTTATAAATATCTATTTTTTTGATAAATATGAAATAAAGCAGGAAATAGCGACATGTAAATAACTATAAGACGAAAGAATTGGGAATAATAATAATTCAATAAGAGGGCTTTAATTGGTCGAGAATACACTTTTATATGTATTAATAAAACATCTAAAAAAATTCGATAAATATTAGATATCAGTAAATGTCTGGATTAATAATTTATAAACCAAAAAGGGTCCAAAACATAAAAAGCGACTACAAGATAATTTTATCACTGTCTTAATCACTCTAAATTATCCATTTATATTCATTCAATTTTTAGTTACTATTTACAGGAATTAGCGATAGGTGCCACCGGTTTCAAGTTCCAGTCCCGGCAATGGATGATTGTAGTGGTTCGGAAATCACTTTAACTGTAGGTCCCAGTCTTATATGACAGTAGAATATTGGTCGTAGGGCTGAAAATCATATCCCTTAAAAAGGAAAACATCTTATATTTCGGAATCTACCAGTAGGCAGGCGGTTTTGGCCCAACATGGGATTGTTGCACCTTTGAAGAGGGATATTTACAAGAATAATTTTCTTATAATAGTGTTCTTAAATTTTGATTATGGCAACGCACTGCTGCATTATTTGTATAAAATATTTATAATGTTACAAAAAATTGTATAAAATAAACAAATTATCTCACAAGAGAAAGACTTTACTATGAATAATTAGAAAAATAGCCTGATTTGTGTCCGAGAATTAACGAGTGTAACTAGAGTATTGGAGTATTCAATATCGAATGTTTTGCATGCACAACTTTCAAAAACAAAAGACTTGTTGGCGATAGGCAGTTTACTTTGTGGATTTTTTCATGCTATTTTCCAGTTATCTGCGTTATCATTTTCCAGTTAAAGTTCTTCTGGAAGGCAATGTGCTTTTATAGTTGCCGGTGAGTGGAATGTTCGTTGTATATATAAGTGGGCGTATATATATAGCGTTGTATACCTTTCGAAGTTCAGAATAATAATAATAATTGTAATGTTGCATTACCCTTTGATCTAAAATTTCTCATTCATTGACTATAGAAATAAGTTTACTCATTATACGTCTGGGATCAAAAATGCAGCTATGAACGATTAAAAAGACAATGCAATTATGTAGCGAAACCGCTTTAAAATGCCTTTTAATGTCCTCCAGACAAGGAATTTCAGTTTATTATATACGAGTATTGCTTAGAAAATATTAGTCGGTGAGAATGAATCGTAATTATAATTTCAATCAAAAGAAATTAATGTATGATAATAATACAACAATACATTATTGTCTGTAAGAGTTTTATACGAAGCAGACAACAATGTATTGTCTTCTTCTAAAACTTAAGTTTTAACGCCTTTCAATTGTTACTTTATAATAGTTCGAAACAAGTGTTTATAGACATAAATAAATGTTTCTAACTATTAACACTTATACCAAACAATAATCGAAGCCTATAGCAGTAATTAGGAAACTAATTCATATCTCCAGTACATAACTTAGGTTAAGCGTGTTATGTGCTTCTTTATTCATTGAACAATGCCATTATAAATGTAGTCTTTGTGAATACGAAAACAAGTACAAAAGCATGATTCATTATCCGGGGATTTTTTTCTATTACACCAGTTCTTTTATCAGTAAAATTAGTTGTATTGTTACCCGTCTTTACTTCATTGTTGCACCTGAAAAATCACTTGGATTCTGGCAAATATCCCCTGTCTAATGAATTCTTGTATTGCCAGCATACAGAAATCTAGTGCTAATGATCTGGTGATTAGTTGGGGGGAAGGGGAGGTGAAAAAGGAGTGTCTAATAGAGGTTTAACGACCCCTCTTTTCCGTCTTTTGCCAAAAGATAATGATATTCATTTAACATTTAACGCCCCCTACTGTTATTATGGAAATTTCCACCTGATTTTTTTCTTATTGCGTGTAATTAAAATAGTCTGATGATCTGCTGTGATCGTTTAGATTGGTTTGGGTGTGATAAATAATATTGGATTATCGATGGGTTGATTGCATATAATATATAATGCTGCAATACATTATTGATATCAATGATAATAAATGTCAATAATTATGTTTTTAAAATTGGTATTAAAATTCTTAATGTTTTCGTTTTTTATTGAACAGAATTAATGATCAGTTTCTTTTGCTTTAATTATGTAGATTTTTTTCATTTTAAAAAGAATTAATGTTTTGGATGAATTGCATTATGGATGTAATCTTTCTTTATAAATCTTTATAATTCGATTTTTAAATATTATATTTTATATATTTTTAATATAATATATATATTTTTTTATTATTTCTTTCAAACAGCAACCAGTGGAACGCTGGATAATAAATCAGAAAATATTACAAAAGCATTTAACAACCTAAATTATGCTCTTATATTGTATCTTTTGGGCTTTGTAGGTATATTGACCATGATGGATTTTATGCATTCAAAAGTTTATGTTCAAATCAAAAGATATTTAACACCGTTCAGTTTATTTCATCTTGCCCCATGCTAGACCAAGCCATCTGCTTTCTGAAAGATTTTGAAAAGAGAGATGTTTTTTTACGAGGTGGGTAGGGTTGTTAGCCATATACCCAACGTTCTACAGCCATATAAAACCGGTACCTACGGTTTAAAGTGGATTGGCGAACATCCATGCAACCGCCGGGACTCGAACCCGAAACATACAACAGTAATCGCTCGGCCATCAGGCCCCATTGAGTTTTTTACTTATCTTACATTAAGATTGAGATTTCTCATTTAAGGTTACTATCGTTAAATCGTCCTTTAACAATACTTTTTTATATTGCATAACAATATAAAGGATCGCTATCGCGAAAAAAAAAACATTCAAAACTTACTTTTTAAAAACATCATACGTAAAATAAAATATTTATTTTATTATTTTTTCTTTGTTTCCATTGTTAGATATTGCTGTAAATAGTTCTTTCAACTCTTTTTAATTTAGAATATTTTCTATTTTAAAAATCTAATTTCTATTTTAAAAATATAAGAGACATTTATAAATGTAGATTGAGCAATAATAAAGAAATAAAAGTTTATGTTAAGAGAAACGTTAAATGCATATTAAAATACATCTTATTTGATGAAAACTTTCAAACACTATATGAAGAAAACGATTTATAAAAGAAGAGTGAATAAAAAAATTATACAGCTGAAGTTAATATATTTATACTTGCAGAACATAAAATCTAATTTCAAATTACTTGTTCGAACCTTTATATTTCATACTCCTATTTTGATTTAATATTTTTCTTTCAGATGGAAATAAAAGAAATTGAATTATAGAAGAGAAACAAAGTTTTAAAAAGATCCAATTCATTAGGGAAAAAAAACCTTTATAAATATTACTTCTCAGAAAGTTTGTATTTTCTCAATATTAATGAATTCAAACTTTAAAATGAAAATTAAGTTATGTAAAATGTGATTCTGCGTTCTCATATATATTCCTTAGGGAACTATTGAATATGTTTTCCTTTATAAAGAACTTCGTGATAAAAAGATAAACACTTCATTAATATTAAGTTCTTTTTACTGAAAAGGAATTTTATTTCTTTATATTTTATTTCCAATGAAATAAAAGTTAGCAGTTCTTCCTTCTCCTCTATTACGACAGGAGGTAGTAAAAAAGATTTTTGTTTAAATTTGAATCTTTTTCTATTTAAGATGTCCGATTCTTCTCTGAAATATATATAACTTACATTTTTCCTTGGTTTCATCCATTCTGAATATATTTTGGTCATCTATTGGTATTAGTTGCATTATCCATTGATCTAAAATTGCTCATTGACTGACTATGGGAATAAGTTTACGCATTATACGTCTGGGATCAAAGATGCAGCTAGGAAAGATTAAAAGGACAATTATGTAGCGAAACCGCATTAAAATGCCTTTTGGTGTCCTCCAGGCATGGAATTTCAGTTTATTATATACGGTTATTATTTAAAAAATATTACTCTTTGAGTCGTAATTGTAATTACAATCTAAAGAAATTAAACAATAGTAGTATGATCATAATACAACAATACATTATTATCTGCATCGTATAAAACTCTTAGAGTTTTAACGCTTTCAATTGTTACTTTACAATAATTAGAAACAATTGTTTATAGACATAAATAATTGCTTCTAACTATTAACACTTATACCAAACAATAATTGAAGCCCATAACAGTAATTAGAAAACTAATTCATGCATACATAGCTTAGGTTGAGCGTGTTATGTGCTTCTTTATTCATTGAACAATGCCATTATAAATGTAATCTTTGTGAATACCAAAACAACTACAAAAGCATGATTCATTATCCGGGTTTTTTTTTCTATTACCCCACTTCTTTCATCAGTAAAATTAATTGTATTGTTACCCATCTCTTTTCCGTCTTTGCTTCATTGTTGTACCTGAAAAATCACTTGGATTCTGGCAAATATCCCCTCTATCTAATGAATTCTTGTATTGCCAGCATACGGAAATCTGGTGCTAATAATCTGCTGATTAGTTGGGGGGAGGGGAGGTGAAAAAGGAGTGTCTAATAGAGGTTTAACGACCCCTCTTTTCCGTCTTTTGCCAAAAGATAATGATATTCATTTAATATTTAACGCCCCCTACTGTTATTATGGAAATTTCCCGCCTGATTTTGTTTCTTATTACATGTAATTGAAATAGTCTGATGATCTGCTGTGATCGTTTAGATTGGTTTGGGTGTGATAAATAAGATTGGATTATCGATGGGTTGATTGCATATGATATATAATGCTGCCATACATTATTGTTATCAATGGTAATATATGTCAATAGTTATGTTTTTAAAAATTGGTATTAAAATCCTTAATGTTTTCGGTTTTTTTATTGAACATAATTAATGATGAGTTTCCTTTGCTTTAATTATCTAGTTAGTTCTGTTTTTTCATTTTAATAACAATTAATGTTTTTGATAAATTGCTTTATTGATGAAATCTTTTTCATAAATCTTAAGGATTTGATTTTTAAATACAATGAAATTATACTTTCTAAAAATATAATACGTAAAATAAAATATGTCTTTGTTTTCATTGTTAGATATTGTTGTAAATAGTTCTTTCAACACATTTAATTTAGAATATTCGCTATTTTAAAAATCTAAAGGTATACATATGAGGCAGTATTTATAAGTAGATTGAGCAATATTAATGAAATAAAAGTTTATGTTATGAGAAAAGTTGAATGCATAATAATATATATCCTACTTGATGAAAAGCTTTCAAAAAATATATGGAGAAAAGGATTTATAAAATAAGAGTGAATAAAAAAAAATTATACAGCTGGAGTTAATATATTTATACTTGCAAAACATAAAACCTAATTTAAAATGACTTGTTCGAAACTTTATATCTCGTACTACTATTTTGATTTAATTTTTTTCGTACAGCTGAAAAATAAAAGAAATTAAATTATAGAAGAGAAACAAAGTTTTAAAAAGATCTACTTCATTAGGACAAATACACCTTTATAAATATTACTTCTTAGAAAGTTTATATTTTCTCAATATTAAGGAATTCAAACTTTAAAATGAAAATTAAGTTATGTAAAATGCGATTCTGCTTTCTCATATATATTCCTTAGGGAACTATTGAATATGTTTTCCTTTATAAAGAACTTCGTGATAAAAAGATAAACACTTCATTAATATTAAAATTCCTTTTCAGTAAAAGAACTTAATTCTTTATATTTTATTTCCAATGAAATAAAAGTTAACAGTTCTTCCTTCTCTATTACGACAGACGGTAAAAAAAAAAAATTTTTGTTTAAATTTGAATTTTTTTTTCAATTTAAGATGTCCGATTCTTCGCTGGAATAAATTAAATTTCTAGATAAATGTAAACAAAACACTGATTCTCTGCATATAAAAAAAAGATGGAAAGAATTGAATTAAAGAAGATAAATCTTTACAGTTTATGAAAAAAACAGCAAGAGGAAAAAAAGATTATCTTTCTTAATAATCTTCTCATAGGTAAAGCCAGGTTATTTATTTTAAAGACGAGATGCAATCAATGCTTTCAGAAAAATAAGCCACGTGAGAAAAATGATTTCGTTTAGGTAAAATAACGTTGAAGAAAGATAAACAGCTATGGGAGGAAAAAAACAATAAATAAAGACTCGAGACTTTTTTTTTCTCTGTGTCTTTACTGACAAAACAGAAATTCACAAAAATGAATAATGAGATCTAGTTTTTTTGAAAAAAAAAAAAATAAATAAAATAAAAAAAAAAGAACTTAAGAAATGTCGCATGGCAACATAAATGTGCAAATGAAGTGAAGGGAAGTAATTTTTTTTTTAAATGGAATACCTTGTAGAAAATGTTATGCAAAAAACGAACATGAGTTTTGTTTTACAAATTTTCCACAGTAATATATCTCAGTCGAGAGCGACTTGTTTTCATTTTAAAAAATTGTATTTTCAATATTGTTTTTTAAATATTAATGCTAATAGAATATTTTAAAAAGGTAAAAAAATGCTCTTCAAATTGAATTTTTTGCGTAATGAATGTAGCATAGAAAACATAATAATCATAACATAGAAAGCTAACTTACACATAGCATTTTAAAAATAAAAATATTTTTGCAAAAAAAAAGATTTTTCTTTTTTTGTATAAATAAAAATTATATAATATGCTGTTTTATTTTATCATTTCTTATAACATTTATAATGATATACAATGAATTTAAAATTAAAACCTCAATTAAAATTTAACTTAGGTGTGAAATTGAACGTATTCTGTGAATTTTACAGGCATGCTTAAATTTGATTTTTTCTTTTAATTAAAATTGAATCGAGAGCAATTTGTTTTCATTAAAAAAAATTATTTTTCAATATTGGTTTTTAAGTATTGATGCTTATAGAATATTTTTAAAAGGTTAAAAAAAATACTCTCCAAATTGAGTTTTTTAAATAATATATTTAGCATAATATATAGAGCGTAAATAATAAATGTAGCATAGAAAGCTAACATACAAATAGCATTTTAAAAATATTTTTGCAAAAAAAGACCTGTCTTTTTTTTATAAAATAAAAATCATATAATATGCTGTTTTATTTTATCATTTCTTATAACATTTCTAATTCTATTCGATGATTTTAAAATTAAAACCTAAATTTAAATCCAACTTAGGTGTGAAATTTAATGTATTCTGTGAATCTTACGTGTGTCTTTACATTTTTTTTTAATTAAAATTGAGAGAGCGAAAAAACTTGTTCTATATAATATAAAAATTGCTTGAGAATTAATTTGTACAAAATCCATCAACAATGGTAACTAAGTTAACATTTAAAATCACTTCAAAGAAATTGAAGGAAATAAAGTGTTAATGGTCTGTAAGAAGCGTGCCAAACTATGAGGGCTCAATTTCATTTGTGACAAGCTCTGTTTAGCCATTACTTTGAAAGCAAGTAGATTCAGTAAACGTTTAGCATCGTTAATTTAACAAAAAAGTATTAATATGGTAAGTAAATTTAAGTTATCACTTAAAGTCGTCACAAAATACATTGACTTTCCGAAATACATTATTTTAAAGGACGATGCCTTAACACACCAAACTAGTATTATAAAGTAATACCATCATAAAGATATTACAATTAGCTGGTTCATGTGCTAAAAGGAGGAAATATCTCCTACATGTATCTACATGTCTACATGTATAGTTCACAAAAAAATCTATGACTTGAACTGTATTCAAATAAAAAAAATTGAA
This sequence comes from Caerostris darwini, assembly GCA_021605075.1. NCBI lineage: Eukaryota > Metazoa > Arthropoda > Arachnida > Araneae > Araneidae > Caerostris > Caerostris darwini. Next base: position 3,251 of record BPLQ01012662.1, on the reverse strand, counting down.
ATATTTTATTACATAGATTCTTTTTTTGTATAAGTATATTAATAAAATAAACTTAAATTCGTGCAAGATTCTACTAAAATGTTATCACGTTGCTAAAAAAAGGTTTCATTCGCAATTTGAAATGTAACATGTGATTTAAATAAGTTGCAATCTAAAGTTAACGAAGAAATCGTTCTTCTTCAATGGATCCCTCAATTCCAAAGAATTATAAATACCTTTTTTATTTTTCAAAAAAAAAATTACTTTTTTTTTGAAATTTTGTTAGAATGATGGCGTTTTCTTTTTCATTTATGAACGATTGTAATGGATGGTGCCTTCTTTTAACCTCCATTTCTTTTTCCTTCCCCTATAGAGAATCCACACCAACCCTTGTCCACTTGTCAGAAAAAAGTGCCGTTAAAATGATGAATGAGTCCTTCTCTTTTCTGCATATACACCTTCACAAACTTCCTGCATAAATCCCCTATCCCCAAACTCTATTTATTTGTTTTTACTATTATTATTTTCTTTTCTTAAAAATATTTTTTGGGGCGAACTTTTGGAGCACATGTCGACATATAGGTGTCATGCAACACTTCGGTCATGTATTATTTATTATACTTAATTTTTTTTTTTCATTTTGAAATTTTTTTTTCACCACCACGCATACAATGTGAAAAATATTCTTCCTCTGCTTATTGTTAAGGAAGCAGCGCACACGTAGTTATCGATTCCTGTGCTCGCTTGTGCTCCAAGACGCATGGCTGGAATTTTCCTCGCGCTTTGCTTTTATTTAAAGAATAATGAAAAGAAGAATGGAATGAAAAAAAAAATATATTAGAACATGCCGAGTAACATCCTAGCTATTCGTTGCATTTTATTAAGAATTTTTTTTTTGAATTATTATCAAAGTATATGTTTTTTTTATTTTTATTTTTAGGAATTGAAAAATTTGGCTTAGAAATCTTTAGGTATTTTTTAATGTAATTCGTTTTTTTTTGTTTAATTTCATCGTCAAATTTTACTTTATATTCATGAAATTCTAAAAAGAATATCAGAGGATATGATAGCTTCAATATATTCAAAACTAACATGTTTTAAATCAACAAACTGTGTTTTATCTGTTGATCTAAAATTATCAAGTTATCTTTATACTTTAGGTGGATTTCCTCTGGTTATTAAAATTACAAATTTTAGTACGCTAATCAATCGAAGGTATTAAGAATTCAGTCTCATAAGTTAATAATAATCTAAGTTAATAATAATATTCTCGTAAGTTAATAAGTGTCTCGTGAAAACTCATCTTTATAAATTAATAATATGGAAAAAATTATCAAATATTATAATATTTTATTAAACGATATAATATTTTACGTTACGATTCTTGTGCTCGCTTGTCCTCCAAGACGCATGGCTGAAGCTTTCCTCGTGCTTTGCTTTTATTTAAAGAATAATGAAAACAAGACTGGAATGAGAAAAATTATATTAGAACATGCTGAGTAACATCCTCGCTATCCATTGCATTTCATTAAGAATTTTTTTTTAAATTACTATCAAAGTATAAGTTTATTTTTATTTTTAGGAATTGAAAAATTTGGCTTAGAAATCGTTAGGTCTTTTTGAATGTGATTCGTTTCTCTTTTTTTAATTTCGTCGTCAAATTTTACTTTGTATTCATGAAATTCTAAAAAGAATATCAGAGAATATCATAAGTTCAATTTATTCAAAACCAACACATTTTAGATCAACAAACTCTATTTTATCTGTTGATCGAAAAGTATTAAATATCTTTATACTTTAGGTGGATTTCCATTGGCTATTAAAATTTAAAATTCCACTACGCTGGCCAATCGAAAGTTTTAAGCATCTATTGAAAACTCACCTTTATAAATTAATAATATGGAAAAAATTATATTTGATGCCATTAGAAGTGTTTTTCCTTATATTAAAATAAGGACATTTCTAATTAAAATTCTTAAGAATGAAAGATCAAGGAAAATTTTTTTGTATTAAAATTTTGTAACGATGAAAGATTTCATAAAGTAATTAATTCGAAACTCAGATATTTAGTAAGGAATACAGATATATGTTTAATACTTTTTTTCTGTTTTTTTTTAAACCCCAACATATGTGTTATTAGTTTCCAAATATTTGTTAAATTTATTAAATATATTTATATAATCATATTGAATTATTAATGATATTCTACGTGCTACGTTAAGCTGATTCTATTGATACCTTTTTTTTCCCACTTTATTTTGAATGCCTTCCAAGAGAACGTTTAGGGGTAATTGGTGTTGGATGTATTGGAAAAATTCTTTCCATTCCCCCCGAAAAAAACCCCAAGAAGTCAAAGGAAACTCCCACCTTGACCAAGGTGATTGGGTAGCATCAAATCTATTGCACCAAGGATCTCAAAACTAAGGCATACGAGATAAGCCCACGAGACATCTATTATCCAGATAGTTGCAGTTATGAATAAAATATATTACTGTTGATTTCATGAAAAAAAGTTAACGAGTTATTAATTTGGATATACAAAATGTTTTCAATGTATTTCACTTTGTAATAATTTAATTTTTTTACTGAAAAAAAAAACTTCACTTACAGGTCTCATTTTATCATACATGAACATATCAATGGAACTTCAGTATATAACGTCTGGGATGGATATATTAACTTTTATAAACATAGATAATCCTTAAATGACATTTTGAAAACATATAAATAAAGTTTTCCATTAATTAATTCACATTTTCACTTCTTAATTTTTACTGTAAATGTTTGTTTCATAGAACACTTTTATAAAAATCGAAATTAAATTGTTTTAAGATCAAAAATATGTATGAGCTGCAATCATAAAACTAAAAAAAATTTTAACCATGCTTATAGATATCAAAAGGTTAATAACAATACCTGCAGTAACAGATAAAATAAAATGTACAGAATAGGAAAGAAACACGCCTTCCAGTAATATATTTATATAATCATCACAAGTTGGCAGATCCTTGAAATAAAAACAACCTATCAACATCAATATACAAATAGCTCAATTACACGGATGTTGTGTCTTTGATATTTTCAGATGTTTAGACAACTTGTACTTCGTGTTGTTGATTTAGTATTTTATTTAGGAAAACGTCAACTAATCATATTTTTTTCATGAATCTTTATTTAGTTTAATTTGCAAGATATATAAAGGTCCACTAATCGTTTTATCATAATAAAGAAATAGACCTAAATGTAACATTGCAATAAACTGCGGAACAAAC
>BPLQ01012661.1:0-26357 GCA_021605075.1 Caerostris darwini | reverse complement strand
AACTCATTCTAAAGAAACCCAAACACAATTGGACGAATCCATGGATTTCTCCATCATGGTTAATGCAAGTGCGCTCTCGATCTTTTACTTTTGCGAAATGAATCGGTTTTTTTAAAAAATTTTTTTTATGTCTAATTAGAGATTGACATTCAGTGTTACCCTTTAAATTCCGATAAATTTATGATTCTCCTTTTACCAAACATAGTCGTTTTCGATTCTTAATGTTTCTCAACAAACTAGAAAAGGAGATTTCTTATTAAGTCTCAACACTTTAGCAAAGTAATTCGCGACATTCTCTTACTATCTAAACAGAGAAATGCGTGAATGTTGGTAGTACAAAAAGAGTCCCAAAACAACTGTTGATAGTGTGGATACATTACTTTCACAATAACATTTGGAAATAATTTTGGAGCAATCCTCTTTCTCAATATAAACCATTAATTTTTGGAAAGCTTTACGTGGGACAATGAATACATATCACAAGAGATATTTTTACCAATAACACCATGTAATGCACAATTATATGTTTATGAGATATTTGTAATCTTCATATTTTTATAGATAACAATGACATGTGACCATTAAATATTAATTCTTCTTTCTCTTCTCGCATACTATATTTATTCTGTTAGAGAACAATTTGTATAGAAATTTAAATAATGCTAGTTCACACTTTCTTAAAAGAGGATGTTTTGTATATGCATAGTCTATTCTGGGATGTTATGACATTCGAGAAGAAATTTATCAAAGACTTTTTAAAAGAAAGGGACTAAAAATATTGAAACAGAATTTGAAGATTGATATATTTGATTTGACCTAAAAATGACGTTTAAAATTAATAGCAAACTGATAAAAACCTACTTTAATAGAATTTTATTATAACTTAGGCCAAATCTGTATAGATAAATTGAAGCAATTTCATATTATTTCAAAACCAGATTATCCTATTCTTTATTAGAGTTAAGTATTGAAAAAAAAAAAAATTCAAATGGAAAAGAACTTGTTCATTTTTGACCAAATCATTCATCAATCTAAATCGAAACATCTAAATTTATTAGTAATCATTTATAATCGATTTACCATAGATAATCATAACTGATGTAAATTCTGTATAGGGATAAGATTGATAAAAGTCATAAAACTCGGCAAAAACCGTATTTTTCTATAGAAGAAAAATTAACTACTAAAAATCAGTAATCCAAAATCACTTAGCATTGTATAAACATTGAATATGGTTTCTAAGTCATTACAGGTCTTTTAATATTTTCCATGCAAGATTGGTTGTTTAGAATTCTATTTCTATGATTAAAGTTGGACTTTTAAAACCCATAATAAACATATCTATTCGACATTACCTTGATTGATTAACCTAAAAAGAACACTCAATCATCTGGACTGAATGAAATGTACTCAGATATGCATCCAAATAATATATCTTATTGAATTATGGATTTATTTCCACCTTTTCTATGTATTGCGTGAAATATGGATCGGAATTAAAAACGGAAAGATTCAATTTGAAGGGTGTTTTATGGAAATATATTCTCCAAAATTCTTTTACTAAATTTTATTTATATATTTTTTTAATAAAATTGATTCCATTCTAATCTACATGATGGGTTATCGTATTCCTGGTTCATGGGCATAAGTATTCACCACTATTATGGCAGATGTGTAGTAGATTCAGCTTTATCCAGATTGCGTGTAGTATCTCTGCAGCATGCATCCATATTAATCTACTACGTACTACAGCAAACATGCTCAATACAATAAAAAGAATTTTAAAAAATATCTGCACTGAGTGACTCAACTGCGAATGAAATTTGTGTGACGGATGCGGAAAAAGATTCTCTCAAGAACGTTATTTGAAAGAGCACTTGGTCTGCCACTCGGGATAGAAGCCTCATGTGTGCCCCATATGCGATCGGAGTTTTGTGAGGAAGGGTGCATTAAAGCAGCATTTGTTAATTCATTTAGGGCGAAAATCACACAAATGTGAAATTTTTTTTTGTTCCAATGCAGCTGGCAATGGATGCCTTAAGGCAAGCGCTGCACAGACGTTACTCACTTTGCATTACGCAAGGGGCGCGTGTAACTTGAAGATAAGCCACGGACGCGGAGTAACAATGCCCCCTCAACGCTCTACGATCCTATTAGGACCGGGACCTACGGTTTAAAGTGGATTCCGAACCACTACAAACATCCATGGCACCGCCGGGACTCGAACCTGAAACCTGTGGTACCGAGCGCCAGAGCGCTCGCCAGTCTGCCATTCAGGCCCCGCAACAAATGGGAAATTTGTGATAGAGAATTTGTTCGTAAGTAGCCTCTGTAAAGTGACATGCTTACTCATACAAAAGAGAAGCCGGTGAAATGCTCTTTGTGCGGAAAAGCCTTTGCCAGTTCATCAGATTAATAAAACATTTGAGAACCCACACGATTGAAAAGCCTTATTCATGCGAGTTGTGCAGTGCGGAGTTTTCTCACAACCAGGACTTAAAAAGACATTATCGCATCCATGCAGAAGAAAAACCGTATGTGTGCGACACTTCCCGGAAAGAAGATTTATAATGCCATATAAAATTTCACACAAAATACAAATGTGTTTTGTGTGTACAACTTTGCTTCATGAAATACGCCATTCAAAGCAAATTGAATTTTCACTTTAAATACGGAATGATTTATGTGTATGTATACATTTATCATTTAATTTATTATTTTTAAAATTTTACTATGAAACACCGTTCTTTTTAACATAAATGCTACCTTTTATTCAAGTGACGTGTGTGTCTTTTTAAACACTAGATATACTTTTGTCCTATACTATTGAATGTTGAGTGCACGAAGTATCCGTTCAGGTTATCGAAAGAATCGATATAAATAGTATAGAATTTTTATGTATTATTAGACAAGCAATGGAAGATATTCGTATATAAAGCTGGAAAGAATTCACACAAAATGAGACTTTTATATATTTCTACTGTTAGAAATGAAAATTGCAATAACAATTTTAAAATATATATTTTTCTTCAATTCCTTCTATTATCTCACACTCTCCCTATATATATCTTTTTCCAATTTTAAATAGTTAATAAGATACTTTTTATTCATCCACTCAAGTTCAAATACATTATTTTTTGAACTTGTAGTGGAGGACACTTGTTGTTAATACAGATTTTTCAAATATTAATTCAGAAATTAAATTTAATTAATTAATTTTAATTTTTTTTAGATTTAAGTTCTATATATCTACCTATAGATGGCGTCAGATAAACTTAAAAAAATGAATGAAAATTATTTATAAAGGACTTTCTGCAATACAGTGAAAAAAAAGTAGGAATTGACTTAATTTTTTTTTTTTTTCTATTACTTGTTTTGCGTATGTACGTGCATTAATTTAAACTTCTTTTTATGCTATGGAATATTTAATTTTATCGTTTACTATTGTTATATTCGGCATTTTTTCCATGTGAAAGTTTTTAAGCATGATAGTGAGTTTTTTTTTTAAATGAAGCTTAAATAGTTCAAAGTTGTTATTTTATACAAGCAGAATTTCGTTTAATTATGTAAAAGATTTGTTTAATTATGTAACAACATATTTGTTTTAAATTTCGGACGAGTCATTTTTGATGATATTTTCTAATTTGTAGAACAATGATTGTATTTCTAGATGAATGTTGTAATAAATTTCAACAGACAATTTATTTGTATTGAAAAATAAAAGGTACTGAATCGTTGAAGTTATTTTTAATTTTTACTTTCAGCTATTTTTTTATTGTTTATGTTGATAACATGTTGTTCATGCGTACTTACAGATGTTTCGCTTAATCTTACTGTTTAAGAAGGCTAAAGTGTTTCGTTTAAAACTGCTGAAATGTATGGGAGACAATGCCACTGTTTCTGGTGTTCCTCAAATGATTTTTTTCTCTTTGTTCGTATATATATGTTCCTTTGCCATTCTCATCCTGTGAAGTGAATTATGGGTGGGATGATATCACATCATGCCCTGGTCGATTTTCTTCGGTGAATATAGATATCTTCAAGTTGGGAAATAATTTTTTTTATGATATAAAAAGTTGATATATTGAGGGTTTTATAGTCACAAAAGTTAGCACATGCAACCATATAAAGATGATGAGGTTCAATATCTTGAAAGAGGCGTGAAAAGTTCTAGAGGTGAAAATTTGTGTGAACACTGTACAGTATCGACCGCATTGCACTTTAATAATTAATCGTATGCCGTTATCACAGTATAAAAGCAATTGATTTTTAAGTTTTGAACACATTTAGATTGAATACTTTAGACAGAGACATGTCAATTAAAACACAGTTAATAAATTTGAGCCTATTTAGCTATGAATTTTTTAAATACTACTTGTGTCTTAATTTATAATATCTTAATTTAATATATAAATTAAGATATTTGTATTAAAATATTGAAAAATATAGAAATATCTGCTTAAAAAAATAGAAAATATATTTTTTTTTATTATGAAATATATGTTTGACTAATCTTATGAAGAAAAATGTTGCATTTAAAATTTTGGTTTAACTATTTTTGGGTAATTAATATTGAATTTTTTCTGCGGAAAGTATCCATAGCCTCTAGTCCTTAGTCATTTAGTACCACCCATTACACACGTGTGATTTACGGTTGCCAAAGACGCGGGTAGCATTACTTCCCTAGTGACTGGAAAAACTAGCAAAGATGCTGTTTCCAATTTTAGATTAAGAACTGGACACGACTGCCTGGCCGAACATCTGGCCAAAATAGGATTGTGAACTCTGATATATGCGTTTTATGTAAGACAGAGAAAATGAAAAAGGCAAATCTACTTGTTTGCTCGCGACTGACCTCAAACTTACTACAGAATGGCTATTTGTGTACTCTTTACAGGAGGCCAGAGAAAACATGTCAGGATCACACGGAATTTTACTAAAGTGCTTCTAGTTTTTTTAAATTTTTATCCTTAGAACATTTAAATTGTTTTTAACTGCTTTTAAGGCCTTTTGACCGCTTTTATTAAAAATGTCTGGTCTTTCCTGTTTGTAATTTTGATTCGTTTACATATTCTTTTTGTTTTCTACTATAAGTGGAAAATTTGTTTAAATTGAATTCTAATAAAGCTAGTTAACAACAACAATAAATTGCATTTTTACTTAGTTTTACTTCAAAATACTTTACTTGTTAGCAAAATATTTAAATTTACTATTATACTTTTAATTGTCAATTCGCTTTGTGAAAATAATAATAATAAAATTGTGATAATTGGTATCACAACTTTTTCTTTAACGATCTTTAGTTGTGGCTAAATTAAGGGTTTACCTCAAACATCATACATTGCGGAATTTGAAGTTTAATAAAACTTCATGGCCTAAATTTTTAAAATCGACAAAGTCACCATATTTGTACATTAGCCCCGTTTTTTTCTTTTTCCAATTTTGAAATAAGAATGAAATGAATGTACTTATTTCAGGAAACAATTTTCTGGAGAAGAGTGCGGCACAGAATTGAATTCAGACACAGCTATTAAAATTACATCTCCACCCTTTTCACATTTATTCAATATGGTTTGGAAAATTCAAAAGGAAACTTGCAAGAGGACTTCACACAAAAAAGGATATTCCTGGACAAGGTGTCCTTAGTGTCAGTCTCAGAATATTATCCTCTAAAAAAACAGGCGATATTTTAAAGTGAATTCGACGACTAATATATTTTGAATTATATCAGAGAGAATACCTTTAAAGTACAGTAGAGAAAGTAGTTTACTGAGAGTTTAACAGAATAAAATTTTTTGTGTGCTAAGACATTATTCCGAAAGATGATAATGCATATATATATATATATATATATATACACACAGTCCAGTCACATTAATGTGACCACCACCTAGTTTCGACGTCAATATAAAGGTCCTAAGGCATCGGAAAGCATTTCAATCGTTGGCGTAATGCAGAAACGTCGCGATTTATCCGACGTCCAAAACGGAATGAAGGGCTTTCGGGCCAAGGGTGGAAGCATTTCGGAAACGGCTAATTTTGTGAACTGTTCGCGTGCCGCCGGTGTAAAAGTATACCGTGCATTGCAAAATGGCACTATCCAAAATCAGCGGCGTGGCACTTGTGGTGCTTCACGGGCTATACATGACAGAGGCGAACGAAGGCTACGGAGATGCGTTCGGGCGAATAGACGTGCAACTGTTGAGCAACTGACTGCCCAGATGAACCAAGGGACTACCAAGTGTGTATCCTCAACAAAGGTTCAGCGAAGAATGCTGCGCATGGGCATCCACAGCAGAAGCCTGGTTAATGTACCTATGCTGACTGTTGTTCATCGGCGACGAAGGCTGAAATTTGCACGCCAGTACCGAAACTGGACGTCCACAGAGTGGCAACAAGTGGCTTTTTCCGAGGAATCACGTTTTATGCTCCATCGGACACGTTGGACGTTGGCATATACGACATGAAACATCTGAAAGCAAACACCTTGCAACAATTGCCGGAAGGATCCAAGCTGCAGGAGGGAGCATTATGGTTTGGTGAATGTTTTCCAGGCATTCACTGGGTGCACTAATCATTGTGGAAGGCACGATGGATCAGCACGTGTATGCATCTGTCCTAGAAGACCATGTCCACTCCTACATGCGGATTATTTTTCCTCAGAATGATGTCATCTACCAGCAGGACAATGTGTGGTGTCTTACATCTCGCAGTGTATGTGTGTGGTTCGAAGAGCACCAGGAGGAATTTACAGTACTCCCCGATTTTCTTGTGTACACGAGGGCTAAACAGACCGGGACTTACAGTTTAAAGTGTATTCCGAACGACTGACAAACGTCCTAACATCGCTAAGATTCGAACCTGAAGTCTGTGCTACAAAATGCCAGAAACCTAACCGTTAGGCCACCAGACCGCTTCTCACAGGCAGAAAAAAGTCGACGACAAGGTTTAAAGCTTTTTAAATGAATAAATTCCAGAACATATTTTTCACTTAGCCAATGATCTAGGTTTTTTTTTTTTTGTGTGACTTTTGTGTCATTGAAATATGGGGTTTCTATGAAAGAAAGGTGATTGAAAGCTTAATATTTTCAAAGTTTTTCTTTTCCTTTCCGTTCAACACAGTTGTCATCCGTGGAATGTTCTTCACGACAATTAGCGCATTGAGGAACTTCGCCTGAACAGGAATCTGCTGATGGTGTTGGGAGTTTTCATATTTGACAGAAATTTTACAAATATTAGTGGGATGTGCAAAGGAAAAACATTACCAACACCGTCGGGATTTATCAAAAATAACGAAGATATTCTGTTTTGCGAGCCATAATCTGCCGTACTCATAATTCTGTTTCTAAAATAGTTACTAACATCAGTATGAATAAGACAAACTTAATTCGTTTTCCGGAAATTCTACAGAGTTCCGTTACTGTAAAACTGCATTCTTCTCCCAGTTCTTTTGCGAGATCAACCATTATATATCGTTGGAGATGCTGTGCAACAAAAATTTGTGTAGATTTATTTAGATAAAGTGATGCAGATTTTGTAGTGCCTATAAAATCCTGGATATATGCCAATTCGTGAGTTTCACAAAATCGGTAGACATGGGTAATATATCCTGTCTGGCTAAATTCTCAGGTAATAGATGCATTTTAAGGTAGTTACTTTGAAGGGAATGCTGTTATTCACTTTAGGATGTGCTTTGGGAATAGTGCCATTACTTTACCTCCAGAATTGCAGTAACGAATCTTGCACCACGCTGAAATGCGATCTGTAGATAGCGGTTTAAATTGGATATCTTCAGAAGAACTACACTCCATAATATTGGAGTTTACAGCGGTATGTGCCGTGGGGAATTTCTAGAAATTGTGAAAACGGTAGGACTTCCTTGACTTACATTGTACAGCAAAACATAACATACAAGTGGATAACAAATAGAATCGAAAGTAAAATGGCCAAAAATATAAAGGTGACTTACTTATATACAAGTAACTAAAGAAACATTTTATAGAAAGAAAAAATATTCAACCTGAAAAAGCTAATAAATCACGCTAAAGTTTACTAAGGGGTCAGTTATGGCCTTAGTGGCTAGCTCTCTGGCGTTCGGTACCACAGATTTTGGGTTCGAGTCCCGGCGATGGCATAGATGTTTGTAGTGGTTTGGAATCCACTCTAAAATATAGGTCCCAGTCTAATACGATTGCAGACAGTAGGAAGTAGGGCCGAAACCCTTAGCCGTAAAAAGGAAAGCATCTCAAATTTCGGAATTTGCCAGTAGACAGATAGCTTTAGGCCACCATGTTGCCGTTGGACTATTGAAGAAGGATGTTTACTGAAACGTACGCCCACCTTTACTCAGCGAAAAAAGAGTAACTTAATAACGTGGTGTTATAAAATTCAACAAAACAAGAAGCTTTCAATTTTTTCATCGATTTTTAACCTTAGATTTTGTGTTGCGGTTATTCTTTAATGTGATCTGGATTACTGCAGGCTAAGCGTAAAAATTAAAAGCTTTCAAATAAATTATTTTATATTAAATTGTTCTAAAGGATATTTTATAATGGATACTTATCAGACAAAAATTTAAATTTTCCGTTATTTATGAAAAACAGTTTTTCATTTTCTGTTCAGTTACATACACTTCATAATAAGATAATCAAAGTCTGAAAATTTTGAATTCACCTAGAGGGAATTTGGATTTTATTCGGTATTAATCTCCCCTAAAATTATGCTTGGATAGAATTTCTTTTCCAAATATAACAGTAAAATGGTTTTATTAAATCTGTATCATTTTTAACATTTGAAAAAAAAATGAACTAAAGTAATCTTATTATTAGACAAAAAAATTACATTAGTGTAAATAATGCATTTTCTTGATAATAACATAAAATAGGCGTACTTTCTTATTTTAGAAGATACAGGAGGGCCTATACCACGTTTTTTTATTCTCATCCAAAAAATCTTAAAAATTTACCTTTTTTATGTCCAACATAATCAAACATATTTTCTAACAGTAGTAGTAGGAATGACGAATGTAAAATTCAATGGCAATCTTCTTGTAGAATTTCAATCCTGAAACATTTCTGATTCGAAATATGATCGGGGCAATTGAAGAATATTCTTAAATAAAACGGTATAATAAATATAGTAATTTATCATAAGTTTTCACAGATAGTATTAACGCTGTTACTTATACTCAAATTATCAATTTTGTTTTTCCAAACATTTTTTTGTTTTTGAAAAATTTTTCACGAACTGATTAGAAGGTAAGTCACTATGAGGATCCCCTGTTCTGTTACTTAACTTTCATGCCAGCCCAGAGGCAAAATCAGCCACAAATCTTAGAATCCTTCATCACTTATTTTTTGAAGATTTAGATTTTTCTCGGAATTTATCTCCACTAAAACATATTTCAAAAAATTGCATTTTTAAATATTTTTTTTTGTTTCAATGCAGTTGGCAAACCCTTAGACAGCTTGGTCTTGGATGCCTTAAGGCAAGCGCTTCACAGATGTTACTCACTTTGCATGACCCAGGGCGCACGTGTAACTTGAAGATACGGAAGCGGAGTAACAATGCCCCCGTAACGCTCTACGATCCAATTAGGAACGGGACCTACGGTTTAAAGTGGATTCCGAACCACTACAAACATCCATGGCACCGCCAGGACTCGAACCCGAAATCTGAGGTACCGACAGCCAGAGCGCTAGCCACCTGGCCATTCAGCTCCCTGCATTTTTATATATAAAAGCAAGCATTACACTTTTTTTTTTTGTTGGCAATTTGACAGTTATGATAAATGAACTGAAGCAAATTTGCTATCAGTCAGGAAAGATACACGAGTGTATTTAAAGGAAGCACTTCGTATCAATATTCTCAACGCATTACATAAGCACGGGAGGCCTCATTTCCACTTCAGCAAATTTGTTGGGAAGAAAAAACATTTGGATAAATTGAGATAAAGCAGCCTCGACGAGCATACATCTCAAAGCACCCAGTCAAGTCAAGTCAGTTTTAGATAAACCATTTTTTTGTATCCTGTGAATCGAGGGCTAAAAGTAATGGCGGAATTGAGTGGCTCGACTGCAGGAAGTAATTCACTTTTGTGCGGTGTTTGCGGAAAACGATTTTCTGAGAAACGGAAGTTGAATCTGCATTCACTTTGCCATTCAGGAGCAAGGCCTCATGCGTGTGACGTGTGCAATAAAAAATTCCTTCGTAAGAGTAGTTTTAAGACGCATTTGCTAACTCACACGGGACTGAAATTGCACGAGTGTGAAAGATGTAAAAAAACGTTCAGTCAAAAGGTTAGTCTAAAATATCACATGGCTACTCACACGAAAGAGAAGCCGTATTCGTGTGAACTGTGCAATAAAGCATTTTCTCAAAAGCACAATTTGCAAAGCCATTATCGCGTTCATACTGAGGAGAAACCATACGTGTGCGAAGTGTGTAAGAAAGGGTTTTCCCTAAAAGGCAATTTAACTGTTCATTTGAATACTCATTCCGCAGAAAAGCCCTTTGGGTGTGCTGTATGTCATAAACGATTTTCTCATAAAAGCTCTTCATTACGTCATGCAAGAACTCATACAAAGCAAATGTGTAAAAGTTCATCATGAAAATCTTTCCTCAAAATGGACTGTCTCTTAAAAACGAGATTCTTAGGTAATTTTACTTTCATGACAAAATACGGATAAATTAATTATTCATATGCATGAAATTCTTGTATTGTTTTAAAATTTTGTGGATCTATGTGATCTTTATGTATCAATATTAATGTTTTTTTGACTGTTGAATATTTATTATTGAAAGTATTTTATGCTTTATAAGGTGTGTGAATGATTAAGAATCAACGATGTACAGCTTTGTATTAATCCGTAAGGTTTCTAAGACATATTTTCAGAATTATATTGCAGTATAAATTCAGCAGCTTTTTGTTGGCATATTCTTTGAATATTAATCATTAATCTGTGTTATTTTAAGCATATAATTTTATATATAATAAGTATACAAGTGCATTTTTAAATTTAAGCTTTACTTTTATTAATATAACATTCTTTAACTCACTATTTATGAATTTTAAAATTAGATTTTAATCAATTAATGGCTTTTATGTATTATTAGATGTTTAATATATATATTATATACATTACTATTTGAATAAATATGAAAAATAATTTACTTTTTCGGTAACACCTTTGAATTATTGAAAAAATCTTTTCAGAGTATATCTTAAAATTTTCTGATGAAATATTGTATTTTTGCATCTTTATTACAGATTGTATTACTGTAAAGGTGTATAAAAATATTTTAATTAAAGACATTTATTCGTTTTTTGATTCTATATTTTTTTCAGTGTTGGTTTAAATACTTTCAGTGGAAATTACAACTGATTCATTAATATGTATGAAAAGTGCGATTTCTGCATTAAATACTCGTATGTTTACGGCAGAAAAACGCTGTTTTACTGTATCTTTGCAAATATGATATATTTATCTGAATTTCTACAATACACGTTCTGGAAAACACGGGTGTCAGAAAATTACCCAGAACGTGGCAATGAGTAATTATACATTCAGTTCGTGTAACCTTTAGTAAAATTAAATTTTAGAAATTTAATAGTTTCAAGAAACCTAGATCTGTATTTCGATATATGGATAAAATTGTTTGAAATTAGACGAATAAAAAATTAATAAAGATCAATTAATGAATATTTAATTGCATCTAGCTATATCTTTATTAATTTGTTTTAAAGTTAACTATTAGAGATTAATACAAGCAGTTATTTTCGTAATTGCAGCAAATAAAACTTTCATTTTATGTCATTAAAATATATTCTACTAAAAGTCAGCAACACATTTTCTAACGTAATATTAACTAAGGATATAACTATACATAAAGTATTTGCAATGTTGGCAGCATTTATTGTGTGATATTCGAATTTTGTTATTTTCATTATTTAATGTAGTTTGCACCAGTCAATGAGTTTCATCGCTACAGCATCAAAAAGTGTTAAGAAGGCACTTTAATAATGTTACATGAAGAAATAGTATTTGTTTTCGCTGCGAAATTCATTTAAAATATTAAATTTATTTATTCAGTAAAAAATTTGTTATAAAATGTTGTTACACCTATGTACCCTGCATTTCAAATTTGTAACTGTTTTTTATGACACTTTCAGGCGTTTTATCAATCTGATTAGTAGACATATTTAATTATAAAAATTAAACATTTTTTCAATAGATTCAATAGATAATTAGCTAATCAAAAAGAGGTAGCATGTGTTTGAATGGGGAGGAGTACTTTTAGAGAAGAATTTTTTTAGAAAGAGGTATGTCGAGTCAAGGGACGAATGGGTTCGATAGGCACTTGCTAACTGTGGAAAGATTTAAAAACTGCAAAAAATATAACTGGAAGATTGCCTTGGAGGCTTTGAAGGCCAATGACATGTGGTATTCACAGTTAGTTACCTTTCAATAATTAACTTTTCTCAATGATTTTGACCTCAGTAATGTAT
The DNA here is from genome assembly GCA_021605075.1 of Caerostris darwini. Lineage (NCBI taxonomy): Eukaryota > Metazoa > Arthropoda > Arachnida > Araneae > Araneidae > Caerostris > Caerostris darwini. The sequence goes on along the minus strand of BPLQ01012661.1, from coordinate 13,849 downwards.
ATTCCAGAAGCAGTATATTCCATAAAGTAGCAATAAATCTTTTAGTGTGATATAATAAGCATTTGATATTCGTTGGCAAAAAGATATAAGCAAGTACAGCAGAAAGTGTATAACAAATACCTCCCGGCCAATATTTGCCTTTTCTGTTGGATAATGCCAATTAACATGCATTTTTGCTGACAACTTTAATGATGGTACTTTGTATTGGCGATTGATAATTGCATTTAGGAAAAAATAATACAAAATAAATTTAGAAATAATATGTTGCCAATATCAATATATTTTAAGTTTTTCAAAGAAATTATATTTTTACAGTTCCTTGAGTATATATATTCGAATTTTGACGAAGACTGAATCTTGCATTTTTAATTTTTATTTATTTCTATAAGTAAACTTTTGTTTTTAAGTAATATACACAAATTTAAAATTTAATTTTGTTTAATTTATGGAATAATGCATTTAAATGTACTTCATTCACTATGCTCACTTATAGTGGAATACTTATTTGTATAATTAATTAAGGTACTAAAGTTTTAACCGTAGAAAAATAACATTATTCTAATTTAAAGGAAATAATCGTTGTAAAGAGAAAATACAAACTTTATTCACAAATTTAAATAAGCTTTAATAAAAGCATAATAAATAAACATAATAAGCTTTCATAAAAAAAAATACAATATGCTTTCTTCATAATTTAATTTAAAATATGAATAAAGTCCCAAATGTTTCTGGAGAAAAGAACTAATTGAAGATGTAATGGAAACACTAAATTTAAGAAATCAATTAAAAAAATATGCAGTGCAAAATGTGAAAAAAATAAATAAAAAAAGGTAGAAAATTTTTGTTCAACCAACTTCCTTGTTACTTATAAAAAATGAAAGATTTAAATCTAGTGCATTATAATAGATTAATATCCTCGATAAAAATCCATTCTAGAATTGAAAATTCAGTTACTGTTAAAATAGAAATAGATCACCAAAGTAAAAAAGAATCCTTGTTTAAAAAAAAAAAAAAAATCTAAATCTTGAGAAAAATTCATTAAAAAAATTATTAAACCCACAATTTTTTTGAACAATTTCATACTATGAATATTAGCATTGTGAAATAAAAGAAGCAGGTACTCTCCCTAACAAGGAGAATATTCATAATTGTATATTTAATTTTGTATTAATAATTTAATTTCTAACATTTTCTGGTACACTTTCTTTGGGTATTTTAATTAATAACAATATAGAACAGGGGTCTCCAAACTAGGCCATATTGTTTACTCCAGTAAGTACCAAGGGCCAAAACCGTTTTAATTTTTCTGCCATTATCTATAATTTCTAACCAGTCGCCGATTTTGAGAAATTTGCTAAAAAATAATTACTATTTTAAACGACCATGACACTAAATCTAGTATTTAAAAGCGGAAATAGGTAGGTCTAAAACCGATAACCCCGGGTTTTCACTTTTACTAATGTTACAGAATTCATTTCAATTATTTGTTAGTTGTTAGCTGAAGTTCAATTTTCTGCGTATTATGCTTGAATTAGTTTATTAGCAAGTAAATAAAATCGAGTTATTATCATTCTGTGTTTTTTACAGCAACAATAGATATTTTGTCGCAGACATTACACTGGCGGGCATTTGGATACTTTTTATAAAAATCTTAAAATAATTTTTAATTTTATCTTAAAAATCAACTGTTTTACAAATGCATACTTTTCGATAAAATTAAAATTCTCATTTTGATCTAAAATATCAAACAATTTTAAGAAATTCTCTAAAAAATAATTCAATTTTAAAGAATAAAATATTTACAATAGTGTGAAAAACATAGTTGTTTTCCTTTTCTTTGTTACAGAACATTAAATTCATAGATCAGCCAGCAAGTGAATTAGTTTATTAGATAACTGACTGGGATCGTGAGTTCTGTCCTTAAAGATATTTTACAGCATTACCTGCACATTTCATACTTTGTAAGATGTTTTTTTTTTTTTGCTGGTTTCATTTCATGTTGTAAATATATTTAATAATAAAAGGCAATTACAGTTAAAATAATATTTAAAAAGCAAATCATTTGAATTATTCCGTTCTAAATTATAAAATGATCTCCGTTTATGCACTTGTCATGCAGGAAAAAAAATCAAAAGTTTTCATGCACATTCACGTGAGCACATATTTCTATATTGCGCAGTCATGCATCTACATATTTTTGCATGACTACATACATATACCGAGGAACTCGGTGTTTTTTCTTACATAACTTACAAATGAAATTACAAAGGAAATAATTTGAAGGAGGATGAGAATGAATTGTAAAAAATCATCTTTAATTAAAACATTTTCTTTCATCCAGCATGGTAATTAATGAGCATGTCCTTCCTATGGCCAAAAGATGGTCGATCCGTTTCTGCAGCTTAAATTCTGATGAAAGGACGTGGAAACTGGCATAGAACTCAAGTAGTCAACTCACTATCCTTGCAGCGTCATCTTCAACATGAAGTCAACAATTGCAAGTATAGTAACATAACTCTATTCATTAGATGGTTGGTGTACAAACATATAGTCGTTGTCCTGTACCACGGTTACCCTTCAGTTTCAGAGAATGAAGGCCCATGGTTGACAGCAATCGATTGAGTTCAGAATGAAATTGATGCACCATAATGCTTGCATTCATCTGCGTCGATTCCATTTCGAGAAGTATGTTCTTATTCCTTTTATGATGTTTTCAGGAACTCAAAACTTGTCAAATATTTAGTATGACTGGCATTGTGCATCTCTTAAGAATTATTCTGGTTTGCATCTCGTGTAAATTAAATTTGATTAACTGTGAATCAGTGACTTCTTAGAAGCTTGCAGTTTGATGCATCTCTAAGAATATCGGATCTCTAAGAATATTTACTGTAAATTACCATTACCAGTAAATATAATAATAGAATAATAAAGACCATTAATAGTAAGTAAAAAGTAAAGCTGTTTTACTTTACCTTAAACTATCATGAAAAGTCTAAATTGTCTCTCTCTGGTAAAATCTACTCTGGTCAAAATTGTCTACATCTACTTTTGTAGATATCTAAAGCACAATCGTTAAGACTTTGTATACAGTTTTCATACACAAGATTGTAACGAAGTAAAGCAACGATTAATTTTTATAACAGTTTTTGCCAACCTATTAACTGCTTGATATGGTACTGCTCACTGCATTTTTAGTATTCTATAACGCATTACTCTTAATACATTAATTTAAAACAAATTAATAGGCCAAATTAATGTTAACAAATTAATAGATAATTTTATTGAAATATTTGTTTCAATCTACCACTGAAAATTAATAGTTCTGAATAACATTTATTCTATTTTATTGAATGACAAGTAACTCCTTTTGTCTACCTTGCTGCTGTTCATGCATTGTATTTGCTCCTCTTCTAAAATTTTTCCAAGTTAGTAGCTCTCAGCTGCCACCATGCCGAACCATCAGCATCATCAAAGCACAAGAAAGGAATCGCCAACATAAAGAACAATTTCCTTTTTCTACTTTGCTGTTTCATGCACTGCATATTTCTCCTCATCTGAAGTTTTCCCTGGATAGTAGCCTGCGGCTGCCACCATGATCAGCATCACCAATGCTCAAGAAAAGAAATCGCCACCACAAAGAGCAATTTTCTCTTTTAACTTCGCTGCTATCTCATGCACTGCATTTATCTCATCTGATGTTTTTCCCTGATAGAGGCTTGCTGCTATCTTGTAGCCAAGGAGCTTCGTTAAATACAAATTTGTTGTTGTCTTGTGACAAGTAAGTTGCAATTAATTAGTTACAAATCTGAGAAACATCAGTATTAATTATATGACGCTTTGGAACTTGTTATAATTTTTAACATACATGATGTTATAATGTTTCTTTAAAATATTTCTTTCTTTTTTTTATTTACATTTAACAAATGAAATTTTTTAGATTTGGTGATTTTGTAACAGGAGAGTAAACAAAATATAAGAATATCAGATTTAGTTCTTTCCAATTTTTGGTTATTTCCAAAATAAACTTCGGACATCTTGAGATAATTAATAAGAAATAAATAAATTTCATCTAAGGAATTGATGGTTATTTATTACTTTCCGTCATGGGAACCTTTAGGATAAAAATTGTCAAGTAGTAGAACATAAGAGAAAACTGTCTCCAGAAAACCAAATATGAACTTTCTCCTTATGGGAACAATCTTCCATACTGTGAGACATATTTCTTCCTCAATGCAGGAAAGAAATTTCTGAGACGGATTGGGGAATAAACATATAATGTAGTGCAAAAGAAGACATGCAATAAAATATGAAAACTTTGATTCTAAGTGAAGGACGGACGACATGGCGTAATAAAAATCAATACTTGTGAGTAAAATGTTGCAAAACATTAAAAAAGAAAGTGTTTTATCTATAAACTCAACCTTTCGTTTAATGCATAAAAAGGATCTTAAAACACCGTCGCTACTTAATCCAGAATGTTCATCAATATTTTTAGAGATTTTTAGAAAATTTTCCCTTATTTGATAGCATACAAGAGAATAAAACACTGCAAATGACGATGCAGGAAATTCGTAAAATGCATAAAATATAAATGCGTTTATAATATTAAAGATATGTACAAACCATCTGTTATGGTCGGTATTTCCAAAATAGATTTTATGCATATTTACAGGTGGCATGAAACGGAAAACAGCTATAAGGAACAATTGAAAAAGGCAATAAAAAAACAAGATGTATCCGAACAAAATAAAGTCGCGTTTTTCCGTTTTTTGTACAGGATTCAAAATATAAACAATTCTTTTCATTTCAATCCACATTACTCCTATATGACAGCGAAACAGAAGCACAATTGAATTCTCCAAAACAATAACTGCAATAAATGCAGAATTCTTGTATAAATAGTAATTTGCCGAAATCAATGTGTAAACGAATAAACAAATCATCAGAGCATTGAAAACTATATTTACGATCCATATTGCCCTTTTGAAATGGGTCTTGATACGTTTTGGAGAGTTGATGATAAAACTGCATCGGAATAGAAGAAAAATACTTTTATAGACGAAATTCATTTTTTATTATAATTTGTTTATAAAATTTTTTGATATATTTCAAAGAATCATAAATTTGTTTATTTCTAAATTCATCATGCACAAACGGAATATTATTACGATAGAATGATTTTTTCGAATTATTTTCTGATTTTCAATGAATCAATCAGTAGTAAGATTTGAATTTTAAAGACAAGAAAAGAGCAGTGGCGTTCACACTTGTAAACAATGATATGACATATTAAAATATATTCATGAAAATAAATTATTAAACATCTTCAAAAGCTTAAAACAAATTCAATTTTCTTTGAATATTTTCTTATAAAATCTTCTATAAAATATTTTAATCTTCATTATTGAAGATTATCCACATTTTTTTAAAATTTTAATTTCGTCCAAATACATGGAAATGAAAGAAAATTCTATTAAAACACCTTCATATTTTTAGAGTGCTTAAAATAATGAGAAATTAATTAATTTACAACAGTACAAAGTTCTTAAGTAAAAATCGCATTTCCTTATCTAAACTCATGATTGTGAAAATTGCAACACCATGAAGGAATCGTCATAATTGAATAAAATTTAATACACAGTTGAGTGGTAGTGGTACAAATAAATGATTAAATGTTCAAAGCAAGCAAACAATAACAAGAGATCGGAATCAGTATTTTGTGTAGCCACCACGCGCCGCAATAAGTGCTGCTTCACGACGTGGCCTGGACTCAAACAAATTTTGAATGTCTGTCTGAGGAAGAGCATTCCATATTGTTTGTATGCGCACCCAAAGTTCGTCTGCAGAAGCAACAGGACGAGGATCACGAGCGAGACGCCGACCAACGAAATCCCACACATGTTCAATCGGCGACATATCCGGGGAATATGAAGGCCAAGGAAGAAGCTGTGCCTGCCGCGTTGCAAAGAAGGATTGAACAGTCCTAGCGATATGAGGGCGGGCATTGTCCTGTTGAAATACAGCGCCTGGCAAGCTTTGAAGGAAGAGAACAGCTTGGAGCTGTAGAACTTCACTAATGTATCGATTGCTGTTCAGATTGCCCACAATTCTTAGCAATTGAGATCGTCCATGATATGCTATGGCACCCCAGACCATAACTCCGGGTGTTCGTTCACTGTGGCGTTCGATAATGCACTCCGGAAGATGGCGTTCAACGGTATAGCGTCTGACACGAATGCGGCCATCATGGTACCACAAATTAAAGCGGGATTCGTCAGAATTGACATGCTGCCAACCAGCATACCAATCTCTATGCTGAGCGGCCCATTGTAGGCGCAGGCGGTGATGGTTTAGCGTGAGAGGGATCCTGTATAAAGGAGTCCTTGCGCGCAGTCCACGCGGCAGCAGACGTCTACGAATTGATGAAGCACACAATGAAACACCTGTAGCTATTGACCACTGTGCTGCCAATTGTCTAGAGGAAGCTGCACAGTCCGTCAGCGCCATGCGGACCAGGCGTCTACCATCGCGAGCTGACGTCACATTTCGGGGTCCACTCCCAGACTTCCGAGTTGTCCGACACTCGTCAGTCCACTGCTTCCAAAAACGCATCACTGTGCTGCTGTTACGCTGCACACGAGCGGCTACTGCATGATAAGACAATCCAGCTTCACGAAGGCGGATGGTTTTCCGCCGTTCAAACTCTGTAAGTTGTTCAAATCTCGCTCTCTTTCGTCGAAGTGGCATAAGTAACGATTGAGCTAACGTTTATCACTAGCAGATAACCACCGATAACCATACACGCCTAGCTACAGCCGTCTATTTATTCGGATCCATCCGCCGTTCAGAGGGCGCTGCTCAGCATGCGCATGCGCTACGGATTTGAAATTCTAATCATTTGCCTATCATGCGCTAATTTGCATTTCCTGAAAATTTCAGCTCACTCGCGAAGTCCTTCATGGTGTTGCAATTTTCACAAACATGAGTTTATTACTCACTTCTGAAATATGAGAACATTTTCTGCAAACCATTCGGGAAAAGTGGTAAATGTGACCGAAATTATCTTTGTGATATTTTTAAGAACGTACTAGATTAAACACGCAAATAAATCATTTGTTCGAATTTATAATTACGTTGGTTATGTTTCATAATTACGTTGGTTATGTTTCATAATTACGTTGGTTACGTTATTATCGTTTGTTTCGTTTAAATAAAATCTAATCCTAAAAATTTATATTTTATTGTATATAAATATGACGTATTATTATAATTGAGGTGTGTCGATGGTAACATATGTTTTTCCGACTTTCCGGTCGGAGAACATCTAAAGCTACTAGAAATCATTTATTATCGATTTACCAAATATAAACATAATTGATCTAAATTCTATATGAGGATAAGATTGATCAAATACATAAAACTTATATAGTACCCATATCTTACTATAGTAAAAAAAAATATAATGTACAGTAATCAAAATCACTTAGCATTGTATAAATATTTAATATGATTTTTTAAGTCAAAAAGGTCGTTTAATTTTTCCAACCAAGATTGGTAGTATAAAATTACGTTGTTATAATTAAAGCTGGACATTTAAAACCCTTAAAAAACAAAATTGTTCAAAATATCTCGATTGATTAACCTTAAAAGAACAATCAACCAACGGGACTGAATTATATGCATCCAAATAATATAACTTATTACAGAATTATGGATTTATTTCCCTCGTTAATGTATTGCTTGAAACGTGGACTCAGATTAGATATGAAGAGAATCCATTTGAAGGGGGTTTTAACTGCAATATATTCTCCAAAAGCTTTACCGATTAATTGTTGGCTTAAAGTAATATTTTTCTATTAGAATTGATTCTCTACTAACTTACATACTGTTTTCGAAATCCTGACTCCCGAACATAAACATTCGCCACTACTGCAGAAGATGAGTAGCCGATTCAGCTTTACCCAGAGTGCGTATAGTATTCTCTGCAGTATGCACCTTTATTACTATGCTACAACAAACTTGAAGGGGCATGCTCAAGGCTGCCATCATGACGGGATTATCATTCATTTCTACATGAAAAAAAAAGAAGGACATTCCAGCCTAGAAACTTATCCAGCAAAATATCGATAAAAGATTTTTCGGTTCGATATCGATTGCTAAGTTACAAATATATGCTACTGCTTAAATTATCCTATTAATATACCTAAAATTTTGAAAATATATTGTTAAAAATATTACTGTATTAAAATGTGTTTATTTCAAAGTTAACTATTTTATTATTAAAATTATATTCTAATATGTAACTATAATAATTATTTCTCTTATCATGCTCAAGATTTATCGATACTTGAAGTTCAAAATCAACAATTCAGTTTTGAAAGATTTTAATTTTATTTGAAATTCAGCTCCACGAAAATCATAATTCGATTAAATTTCCTTTTCAAATATAAATGTAATCTGGTCTATTTATTCATTGGAACTTTGACAATTAATAATGAGCTGAACTGAAGTAATTTTTTATCGGACAGAACTTAATATGAATGCATTCATAACAAATTCTTGAAAATCGGGTGTCTTTCGGATTGCGAGTGCTGGAAAAACTTTTTAACTTGAGAAGCTCATATAATTATAAATTTTAAAAAAATGGCGGAAAACAAGGTCTCGACTGCAAAGGAAACTGCTTTTATGTGTGACATCTGTGGAAGAAGATTCTCCCAAAAACACGGTTTGACACAACACTTAATCTGCCACGAAGGATCGAAGCCTCACGTGTGCCACATATGCAATAAAAGATTTCTGAGGAAGGGTGGATTAAAGCAACATATGTTAACTCATGATGGGCTAAAATCCCACAAATGCGAAATATGTGAAAAATGTTTTCTTCGTAAGAAAGATCTGCAGTGCCACATGCTTACTCACACGAAGGAGAAGCCAGCGAAATGCACTTTGTGTGGAAAAGCTTTTTCTAAGACTTCAAATTTGAGACTGCACTTCAGAACCCATACGAAAGAAAAGCCGTTTTCATGCGAGTTGTGCAATGCGGAATTTTCTACAAAATATAATTTGCAAAGACATTATCGCATCCATACAGAAGAAAAACCCTATGAGTGTGACGTTTGTCAGAAGGGATTTTCACAGAAAAGTGATTTATTACGTCATATGAAAACTCACTGATTTTTTTTACTCACTGATTGCTTCACTTAAGGATTTATGTGTAAAGAATGATTTATGTGTATGTATACATTTGATATTAAATTCATTATTTTAAAATTTTTATTAAATGCCATTCTTTTTAACATATAGTAAATATTACTTTTTAATCAAGTGACGTGTGTGGCTTTTTAAATACTAGAACTATTTTGTGTGATACTATTGAATATTGAGTGGACGAAGTAACAGTTTAGGTTACCGAAAGAATCCATACAAATAGTACAGAATGTTTATATATTATAGACAAGTAATGAACATTTGTTTGAATATGAAGCTGGAAGGAGACTTTTATTGAATTCATATTGCAATTTTCACTTTTAATCCTACATCAGTATTTTAAATAATATATTTATGTGTGTGTATGTGTTAAGTGTATGCATATGTATGAGTATGCATGTATGTGTATGCATGTTTTTAAGTATAACCATGTTATATTAAAATATAGTTTTAATATTTGAAAATGATATTTTATACAACCGAATTTCATAAAGAATTATTTATTTCTGTAACAACAGATTTGTTTCGTATATCGGACGAGTCATTTTTTATATTTTCTTATTTGCAGTAAATTTTTTTTTTTTTTTATTAAATAATTGTTGTAATAAATTTCAATAAAAATTTTATTTGTAATCAAATATAAAAGTTAATCAATTGTTCAAATAAAACTTATTTTTAATTTTTACGTTCTTCTATTTTTATTTTATATGTTGATAAAATGTTCTTCATGCGGATTTACGGCTGCTTCATTTAGCCTGCGTGTGTAGAAGGATGAAGGATTCGGTTTAAAACTGCTTAAATGTACGGGACACAGTGCCGCTGTTTTTCCTGTTCATTTATAAATGACTTCTTTTTCTTTCTTCCTATATGTATTCTTGTAATTCTCATCTTGTATAGTGAGTTATGGGTGGGATGACAGACAATATAGACAGCTTCAAGTTTGGAAATAAATTATTTAATGATTTAAAAGAAAACATTGCAGCTTCACAAAAGTAAACCGTGTAAAAGCTAAATGTGCGTGAGGAATGCGTTTTCCTTGTGGATGTCACCCGTTGTCTAAATGAATTGAGTCCCGATTTTCAAAAACACGCTAAATTTATCGTTCATATCATCATCAGCACAGACTTCCACTACGATATAATTCTGCGAATCCTGATTTGCAAAATAATGAACTATTAAACCAGGTTCACTTTTTTTTATTAAACTCTTTTGAAAAGAATTCTTCCAAGAGACATTTCTGCTCTGAATTTTTTGTTGTTGTCTTTAATTAAAAAATGGAGCCTATTCGAATTTTATACCTATCTTCTTTATTGTACTATAATTTATTTTTGATTAAACCTATGTAGGTTATTTTCTTTAAAAATAGTAATTCAATGTTGCTTAATAATTAGATTTTTAAAGAAAACTTAAATGTGTTTAAATTAGTGTATAGATAATGTTTACCCGCTTCCTCTAAACTTATCGCTCTTACCATTTTAGCACAGAATTCCACTAAGATAAAATTCTTTTTGTTTATTCAGATCTAATCGTCAATAATCCTTTTCCAATACAACTGAATATGCCATCAAGGAGCATGAACGGAACTTTAGGACCATCGGTAATATAGCGCAAAGAAAATAAATTTATAACGAGCGTTCAGACATGTGAAAAATATTTTTAAAGAAAGAAATTTTACAATTTTATGTAAAACTACTACAGTGGAATGCTGCATTTTACAAAGGAAACAAAAATCGAACGTTTCATTTCATTCGCAAATGCATTTGTATCTTGTATTATGTCTACAAATAAATATTAAGTGCTATAATGCTATTAGTAATATTGCTGGTATTTGTGGAAAAATCTAAAATGTTATCAAACCTACTCGAAGTAGAAAGCTCTCTTCTAACAGCAGTAAAGTATTTAGTACAAGCACTAAATATTTATTTCGCTGATTCACATCCCCAATCAATATTTGCATCTCATTTTAATAATTTTGTTTTCAACAAATTTCTGTTTGTAAACTATTTCATTAAGAAAAATAAACTTGAAGTAACTATGTTGTATTGTCAGCAGCAGAGTCTGCCGTTAATTCTGTTGCTGATTCTGGTTTTCCGAAGGATTGGTTTTCCATGCACATGGAGCGTTGCATTTATCAGGAAAACATTTTTCTCGAAAACGAAAATGGTAATAACAATATTTGCCAGAAGGATTGTCAGAGCGATTGCGAGACTTACTTCGATGAGAAGAAGAGTATCGACCTCTATTTCTTGATTGGGAACGAGAAATCCTTGTGACACTCAGTTTTTCAAGTTTATTTTCCAAAGATGCAATTTGATGTTGTAACTCAGTCATGGCATCTGATCCTGGTGAAACATTATTAGTTAAGCGGTAAAGTTCTTGTTTTGGTTGCATTTCAAGAATACGATCCGCCATTAATGCCAGTTTTTCAATTCCTTCATCACTAACTAGTAAAATATTCCTTACAGAATCAGGCATTTTTTGTAGAAATAATGTTGTTAGTACCTTATCAGTTATTCCATCAGTAGCCAGGTTTTTCATTTTTTGTAAAAGTTGACTGGGTTTAAGATCTCCCAAATCAAGTCCTGTCAGCAGTCTCTGAAGACGCTTATTTTCGCTTTCTTTAAAAGTATTCAGCAAACGTTCTTTTGCAGCGGTATATTTTGTTCTATTATCATCACTTATAATGTCCCACAAACTTTCAACAAACTTCGGTTCTAATTGCGAAACTAAGTAGTTGAATTTTGTATCCTCGGCTGTTATTCCACAAATTGAAAATTGTGCTTCAACTTGAAAAGAACCATATTTCTGGTTTTTCTGCCCAAAAAAGGAGGTATTTTGACACTTACCCGCGCTACTGCATCTTTTTTCGCCGATTCATTAGATTCAGTCATTTTGTAAATAATTCACTGTTTGCAAACAATTCACGGGTCACCAAGTATGTGGCGGTATTGTAAAGGTTGCGTAGTGTTATTAAAATCCAGACGGCAAAATAAAAGACGATAATCAATTTTCACAATTACGACATGTTTATTCTACTTCAAACGCTTACTACGTTCTGTTTTCATTCTAGCGGGAAAATTCCCTTTTTTAACAGTGAAAGTAGAAGTCGTTCAATTTGTATTCCATTTTACATCAATAGGTGTCGCTACAAGGTTTATAAAGCTGAGATTCTGTTAAATTTATTAAGGGAAAGAGTGTCTAATATAAAATCTTGTTTAAATGAAAAAGATATGAGCTGTGGGACAAAAAAGGTCAGTTGTGTTGCGAGAATGAGCCCTAACCACAAACATGCTTAGATAATTTTAGAAAATCTCAGCGACTAAATGAATCGCATGTGCAGTTTGCGTCGCGCTTAATAACTAATTTCGAGTGTTATTTCAAATTACGAAACTGATTATTTGTCTGACTTCGAAACAATTACAAACAATCGATGAAAAAAAGGTGTCTGACTTCGAAACAATTACAAACAATTGATGAAAAAAGATGTCTGATTTCGAAACAGTTACAAACGATTGACATTTCCTTCCATAATAAACAATTGATAAACAATTTCTAATTGATAAATAACTATAAATTAATTCAAACTTTAGATAGAGCAGTCGCATCTCACATAAATATAAAACAAGCAAATACTTGTTCCCCCCCTCCCCTCAATAAAATTAGCTGAAGAATGTGATATGTTTCATCGCGTTTGAAGTCCATTTACGAAAGCACAACTAGCTTTCAAAAAAGTAAAACTAATTTTAAAAATTCTAAGTTTGTGTCAAAAGTTTTTCTTTCAGACATAAAAGATTGCATGTTTTTTTTATGTAATAAAAACCATGGAATATAATTAAATCAATAATCATTAAATAAAAGCATAATCAAATTTCTAATTCTCCAAATTATTTAAAGATGCCAATGTATGAGAGAATTCAGCTTGTGTAATAAAACCATATGTGCTTTAACTGTTTACAGATTAATTATTCAGTTTCCAAATGCAAATCAAAAGTATATTGTTTTTGTAAATATAAGAATCATAAAAGTCTAGACTACCTACGCATAGGCGCCAGCGCAGGGAGTAGGAATATATTATCTCCTAGTGATTTGTATAAAAAAGAAAGTAATAAAATCAATTCCACAACCTCCCTTTCCTCCACTGCTGAATAGTTTATAACGGCAAAACAAAGTTCTTCACAAAACAGTAATAAATTAGTTGCTGCTACGAGTTATATCTAGAATTAATATTTAATTAAGCACAGCTGAATGTTATTTATGTGAGGATTCTGGAAATTCATATAAAGTGAGAGCGCTCTTAGATCAAGATTCTATGGCCTCTTTTATAACGAGAGAATGCGATGAATGACTTAATTTAAAGAAAGCAAAAACAAATCTAGTAGTATCGGAATGATGAGTCATTAAATATTAAATCTGAAATATTACAAGCTTATAAATAGATCTGCCAAATATCAAACAGAATTTTCATTAGCATGAATACCGCATGATTCAGCGAAGAAATTGAGAGCCCTACGCTGGGAACAAAGTTCATGTAAACAAAGCATACCACGTGCATTTCTACGCAATGCATCCTCGCTCGTTCTGATTGGATATTTTTTTTTGGAAAGGGAAAATTCCCTTTTACCATTTTTCTACGTTCGCCAAT
>BPLQ01012660.1:0-171766 GCA_021605075.1 Caerostris darwini | reverse complement strand
GATGTCACTAAATGATATTGAACACGTCGCTAAAGGATATTGAACTTAAACGATTAGTTGTCACATGATAACTATGGATGTCACTAAAGGATATTGAACACATCACTAAAGAATATTGAAGATATCAATAAAGAATATTGAACACGTCACTAAAGGATCTTGAACAGATCACTAAAGGATATTGAATTTAATCGATTTACAGTAAACTTGTTAATATGAAATTTTCTTTATTTAATAAAAAGATTTAGACAATTGAAAAGTAAGATTATTTATAATTAACTTATATCGATATCACATTAAATAATTTGATGAAATTTATATTTAGGAGCAATTGTTAATTTCTATTTATTTGACTGTTAAAGGTATTTCAGCAAATTTAATAAGTTAGGGATGCAGAATATGTGTTAAATTCATTTTTTAATAAGAGAAGTTCATTATTTAGTAAAAAAAATTTCATTGATGCATAGAACATCCCCTTTTTCAGAATTTATAAAGCTTAGACAAGAACTTTGGAAAATACTTTGATAAAGTAGGTTAATGTATTTGGCATGATTTATGTATTTTCATTTTTTTGATGGAATGTGCTTTTGGAAAATAGTTTAGAAATGCTGTTTCAATATCTTAAAAGCAATATGGTTGTTTGGAACGATTCGTTTGGAGGAAAGTTTTGGGGATATAATCTTTGAAAAATGGAATAAAATCCGAATTTTATGACTCGTAACAGGGCAATAAATATTGAAATGGGTTTCAAATGCGAATTATCTTAAAAACACAAAACATTTAAATAAACAAAAAAATTGTAAACAAAGAAAAAATCGATTTAAATATACAGAAGGGAACCTAAAATAATTTCCCTAATCTTGATGGTTTTTTTTTTGTTATATTTATGTTTTCATATAAGCTATTTAAAATATATAAATTTATTTGTTTATGAATTAGATGAGAGGTAATTTTTACAGTTAAGGTTATGCAGAAAATTTTAATAAAATAATTTTTATTATGATTTGTATTTTTGAAATAATGAGATGCAATAAATTGCTTATGTTTAGTAATGGATTGTTATCTTATTATTAAAAGCCATAAATCTTTTTAAAGAAAAATGTTTTAATAGGAAGAATAATATAACAATTAATGGGTCAAAATTACTCAAATTGTGTTTAGTTTTTGACTCATTGTTACCATCCAATTCATTTTACGTTATCCATTCATTTGAAAATACCGTTATAAATTGAGTTTGCATTACGGTAAAAACTGCACCCATTTTATTTGCAGCATAAAACCAAATTAGATGTATCGAATAAAAAAAATTATTTGTTGTATGTTTTTGTTTAGATAATACAATTTAATTTTTGTTATTTAATTTTTATGTTTGTTGAAAATTTTATGCTATGCAATTAATTTAATTAATTAAAATATTTAAAACTGCTTGACTAAATCCACTTAAAAATATTAACTCCTAAATCATATATATTTCAGGCCTTATCAGATGGTTTCATTCTTTACCTTAAACTTCAAGCCAACTGCCGTTGGTACTCAAATAATGAGTTCATCACAGTGCTCTCAACCAACTTTTTATCCTCCGCGGCTTATTTTTATCGCCCATTTTTTAGGAACAAATAAGGATAGAGCTTTTGTAATTCCATGAATTTTTTTACACGAATATTTTCTTTGAAGGTAAAGTATAGTGTAAACGTATTATTTGAGTAGGAAGGCTTGATTTCTGCATGCTAAAAAGTAATAAAATAATCCCGTGTTATATTAGAGGTCACTTAAGTAATTGATGGGGAAGGTCAATAACTTTTTTCTTTAAAAATGGATAGCTCCCTTTTTTCTCAGACATCTTTTTAGTAAATTTCCTACATGGAAAATACAGCAAAATTTTATCTGTAAGCTAGAAAAAGGTTTTGATATCGTAATAGTGACTGACTTCGAGTTGAATTAAAAAGTAAAATTAATTAATTTTTTAAAGAAAATTTTAACGTGATTCATAATAACAAATAATACGAATTCAACAATTTTCCCTTTATTATTCATCTTACTAACGATTACATATTTTGAGAAAATATTATACAAGAAACAAAATGTTCGCTAAAAAAATAAATTTTGAATTGAAATTTTTTTTTGAAAAAAATAAATTTTGAGAACACTGAGCAAAAAAGAATACTTAAATTAAAAGAATTATTAGTGTTTTCTATCAATTTGTAAAATCTAAACCAATAATTAATCTCTTAAAAATTAAGAAACTTAAGTGTGTTTCAAAATGTTTTTATAATTGCATGGAGAATTTATACATATTTTTTGCTTTACTTAATGATAATGATAATATTAATGAATTATTAGAAATAATTATATTATTTAATTATTATATCATTTAAAAATTATATTTTATTATAAAATTTATTCTAAATAATCTTTAGCAGAATATCAGATCTTTGCCATCAAACTAGCGATTTATAAAAACACTATTAGCTTAACAATCATTATATGAATGATTTTATTATCATTTACCTGATAATTAGCAAAGAATCTATGAACTCGATAATGTTTATTTCCTTTTAATGTTAGTATTTAAGTTGTTTATTATAAATAGGTTGATTTTTAGTAGATTCAACATTACTATTCATCACCTTATTACATTAGAAAAAAGTAAAGAAATAAATATTACTTATTAATACTCTTATAAGTATAACTGATTCTTAGTTATGGTTTATGTTCAATACTTGAAGTAAATAAAAAAAATATAGCAAATAATTCTATACAAATGAGTGAATGTCACGAAAAATGTCAATGTAAAAGTTCATGTTCACCTTTAATGCTAGTATTTACATTGATTATTACAAGTAGGGTTGATTTTTAGTGGATTCATCATTACCATTCATCCCCCTACTGCACTATAAAAAGTGAAGGGAGAGCATTACTCAGTAAAAATTTTATAAGTAAAGTTATAAATTCCCAGTTATGTTTAATATCCAATACTTGAAGTAAATAAAAAAGATCTAGTAATGAATGCCAACAAATGAGTGAATGTCATGCAAAATGAATATCATGAAAATGAGTGAATGTCATGCAAAAAGTCCATGTAATTTCATCATATCGTGATCATTATTTTAAAAGAATTGGAACGAAACAAATCAGCTCCATATTATAATAAAACCTAATAATTTCTGTATTTTATTTAGAAAAAGAAAATTCCATCTCTTCCCTAAAAAAGGAAAAAAAAAAAAATTAAATATCCAATGAGGATTAAAAATGAAATTCTGAATATGTCATCATAAAATAAGAAATACGAAATATTGTACCAGAATATTTCTTTTTCTAGTTCCTGAGAACGAGTCGTGGGAACGAGTTTCATCATTTGAAATGAGGCAGCAGCAAATGAGTGTGCGTGAGTTCCAACATCTCTTTCGTCGGTTGATGATGATGGTGGGGGCTGCTAACAGTTATCGCTGGCATCCTTATTATGGTTCGAATGGAGCTGTTCTTTTAGCTTTTTGGGATACTTAGTTATGATATTTTTACAAATTATTTTCATATTGTTTCGTTGGAACTAATGCCAAATGATCTTTTTTTTTACTCTAATGAAAACAGGCAATTTCTGAAGAAACGCAATTTAATATCATTTATTTTTTTGCAGTTTCTTTTTTTTTCTTATTTGTGATTCGTGGTATATTGTTAGTAATCATTAAGTCTTTGCATAAGTGCTAATAGCTGATGCAAAAGAAGGTATTATAATTCAAGAGAATAGAAAATTGTTGAATGCGTTTAATAAGAATTACAGATGAGGGTGTATACAATTGAAAAAATTTGTGATGTGATAATTCTTCATAGAACTTAACTAAAATTAATTTTAATGACATTTTCTAAATTTTTTTAATACTAATATTTTATTAATTAGACTTTTAATAGTATTTATTTTTAATATTAAATTTAATTATAATGCAAACTCTGAATTTTACATACCTAACAAGAATTAAAAAGATTTATTCAATAAATATTTTATAAATCTACAACAATGATTTAATATGAAATTCTAATATGTTATGATGAAACAAGAAATACAAAAACATGGTATCAGAATATTTCTTTTTCTAGTTCCTGAGAACGAGTCGTGGGAACGAGTTTCATCATTTGAAATGAAGCAGCAGCAAATGAGTGAGTGAGTCCCAACATCTCTTTCGTCGGTTGATGATGATGGTGGGGGCTGCTAACAGTTATCGCTGGCATCCTTATTATGGTTCGAATGGATCTGTTCTTTTAGCTTTTTGGGATACTTAGTCATGATATTTTTACAAATTATTTTCATATTGCTTCGTTAGAACTAACGTTAAATGAGCTTTTTTTTTTTTTCTAATCAAAAAATACAATGTGGGTTCCTTTCCAAAAGAATTTAATATCATATATTTTTCGCAGTTTCTCATTTTTTTGTCTAATTTGTGATTTATGGTATATTGTTAGTAAACCAAGTAATCGTTAGATATTTGCATAAGATGCTAATAGTGATGCAAAAGAAAATATTATAATTCAAAAAGAAAAGGATATAAGTTGAATAGGTTTAATAAAAACTACAGATGAGAGTGATTAACATTGAAATAATTTGTGGTGCGATAATTTGTCATAGAACTTAAAAAATTAATTTTAACGACATTTTCTCGAGACGTGTTCTAAATTTTCTCAATATTAAATTTTAGTACAATGCATACTCAGATTTTTACATACCTAACAAGAAATAAATTGATTTATTCAATAAATATTTTATAAATATACAATGTGGATTCAAACTGAAATTCTAAATATGTTTTCATGAAACAAGAAATAGGAAATATTGTACCAGAATATTTCTTATGCTAGTTCCTGAGAACGAGTCATGGCAACGAGTTTCATCATTTGAAATGAGGCAGCAGCAAATGAGTGTGCGTGAGTTCCAACATCTCTTTCGGCCGTTGATGATGATGGTGGGGGCCCTGCTAACAGTTATCGCTGGCAACGTTATTATGGTTCGAATGGAGCTGTTCTTTTAGCTTTTTGGGATACTTAGTTATGATATTTTTATAAATTATTTTCATATTGTTTCGTTGGAACTAATGCCAAATGATCTTTTTTTACTCTAATGAAAAAGACAGTTTTCGAAAAAATATGGGTCGATTACCAAAATAATTTAATATCATTTATTTTGTTTCAGGTTTTTTTTTCTTTTTTTGTGATTCGTGGTATATTGTTAGTAATTGTTAAGTCCTTGCCTAAGATGCTAATAGTGATGCCAAAGAAAATATTATAATTCAAAATAAAATGAAATTGTTGATTAGGTGTAATAAAAACTACAGATGAGACTGTACAAAACTACAATAACTACAGTTTAATAAGAACTACAGTGATTGCCAGTGAAATAATTTATGTTGTCATAATTCTTCATACAAATTTAAAAAAGTATAATGAAAATTAATTGTAACGAAATTTTCTTGTGGTTTGTTCTAAATTTTCTGAATATTAATAATTTATTAATTAGCCTTTTAATAATACTTAGTTTTAATATTAAAGTTTATTACAATGTATGCTCAGTATTTTTCATACCTAACAAGCATCAAGAAAATGTATTCAATAAATATTTCATATAAAATTTTAAGGACCATCAAATTTTTATAAATAAAGAAGATCTAAAATTTAAAATTATAATTCCTTATATAGATTTCAATTTCTCTGAATAATTAAAAAGGTTCACACAAAGTTCAATACTTCAAAAATCTTTTCAAATAACTTTTCATTTTTCTTGAAATTTACAATTAATTATAACAAAGTAGAGTTGTTTCTCATTCCAACTTATGAACTAATTTATATCACATATGATATAGGATAACTATGAAATCGCTCTTGTGCAGTATTTTGGATTGTTTTACAAATCTTTTTTTTTTTTTTTAAGAATAAACATTTTTTATAAATAATATCAAAAGTTACTGATTAATTAAATAAACCTGTTTATTTAATTTTTCTAGCAAATTTTAGAAAGAAAATTAATATAAATTCCATCAGTTGAAGATATAATAATTTTTAATATATCTTTAAAGTTTTTAATTCAAATGTGAAAACTTACATTATGAATCATGACAAATATCATATTCAAATATCATAATAAATATTGAAGCAATAATATGTTTAATAAATATTGCTTTCTTAATTTAATTACGCATATGTATGCAAACATTTTATAATATTAATATTTTTTACTAGTTCGATAGAGACGATATCATAAAGTTTCTTTTTTTTTATTTACTATCAAGTTTTCGATTTATAGCGAAAGAATTTTTTTTTCCTACTCTATTCAAATCTCGTATTTGCCTCTTGAAATACTGCATTTTTGCTTAAGGCAGTTTCTATTTTCAAGATGGATGTTTTTTAACATCGGTTTTATTCACATGCAGAAAAAAAAATCTTGAGAAAAACTAGAAGAAATTTATTCACTTTAAAAAAGAAGCTTTATATGAAAAAAAATAGTTAATAAAATTCTTTTAGAAAAATCGCTTTTATTTAATTATAACTAAATTTACTATAGTTGAGAATTATTTTTTTTTACTGAATTATTAAATGTAAAAAAAAATGTTGTACATAAGTAAAATATCTGATATAATATTTCTTTATTATCTATAACAAATATTCAAAATTTAAATTAACTTAAACAAAATTTATTTTAAATTCTAATACATTAAAATATTTCATTGATTTTGCCAAACAGTGAATAAGTTAAATGATGGATTATAATAAACTCAACAAAATAAAACTATTTGAAAAAAATATTTATATAAATAAATAAATGTTTCTATTTATCTAGTGAAATTGTTTAACAGAACACATTTCATTGAAATTTAAATATTTAAAAAGTAATGGAAGATGTCAAGTAATTTCTTTATTTATGAGTTTAAATAAGAAATGACCCTTAAAATGGCCAAGACAAAAATAAATTATACTAATAAATAATGAAATAAATAATTATCATAATAAAAAATAATGATTAAAATAGACAGGACTTCAGATCGTACTGTTATATCACTGTATCAGGTTCCTATTACAAATTGAATTGCATTAACTTTATTGTTTGATATTTTATATAACATTGTTAAATAATGTCATTTAAAATTTATTTAAAAACATTTTGGTGATTTCTTTTATTTTATAGTAAGATAAAGTATAATATGAACTTTATCAATACTAAAAAAATGCGGTTCTCTTCAATTACATTTTGGTAAATTCACTGAGATTTCAAATATTTTTTATTAGAAATTGTGTTTTATAAAAATTATTGTATTTTAACTTATAAAAATGCCAGTTTCATTGTGATAAAAAGAAAATATAACACATAAATATACATAAAACTTCAATATATTTATATCCAACACGAGATGATGTGGAACATAACTGCATAGTAAACAAGTAATATTAAAAAAAAAAAAAAATTAAGTCAATTCCTACTTTTTTTTTCCTATATTGCAGAAAGTCCTTTATAAATAATTTTCATTCACTTTTTTTATGTTTATCTGGCGCCTTCTATTGGTAGATATATGCAACTTAAATCTAAAAAAAAAACTAAAATTAATTAATTAAATTTAATTACTGAATTAATATTTGAAAAAACTGTATTCACATCCAGTGTCATCCACTACAAGTTAAAAAAAATGTATTTGAACTTGAGTGGATGCATAAAAATTATTTTATGAACGATTGAAAATTTGAACAAGATATATATAGGGAGAGTGTGAGCTAATAAAAGGAACTGAAAAAAAAGTAATTTTTAATTCTTCCTCATTTTGTGAATACAGAATCTTTGATGATGATGATGATGATGATAATATTAATAATTACTTATATATTATTCAACTCATATAGTAAATTAAATTTATTTTAACCATATTAATAATATTATATTAAAAATTAATTATATTTAAATTATTATAAATATATAATTTTTTCCCTATTCATGGAATGCATTTTGCAAAATAATGGTCAGTTCATTTGTAAATAAGGACGACTGCATAGCTTTTGCAAAAAAGGGGCATATCTGGCAAAGCTCTTAATGCACTTTTTATGCAAGTAATAAATGAAAATGATAACGAAATAATTATTTGCAGACTTTATTACCAGCATAATTTAAAAAAATTATTTCTCATAAAAGGCTTTCGTGATTTCTTTCTTTCTTTTTGTAGCATAACGTCAAAATGAAAGAAAATAATAAAAAAAAAGTATTTTTCATGATGCCATTTATACGTCATAGATAGGGATTGCAATACCGGCATACCGGGATACAGAATACCGATATTTTGAGCCATTTGCACAATATTGCAATATCGGTATTGACAAGTTTAAATACCGTTTTTTTGGTATTTACTAGAAATTTAGAATTTTTATCCATGAAGGAATTCTTACCTGAAAACTAGAAATTCTTATCTGTGAAAACAAGGTTGTAGTTGTGAAGAAAGTGTGCAATATTTCGATATTTTTTTTAATTGGTGAGTTTGCTATTCACATTGTATTAGCATATCATACGTTAGAGTTCAAAATATTTTCAGATTTATTATGTATATACTCATAAATAATACTCCTTTAATAATGAATAAGAATAACTTTAAAAAACATTAAAAATCAGTTGATAATACTTCGGTTTGGTTTCGTTATTTATATGATGAAAATAATATGGTAGCACAATGTAAAAAAAATGTTCAAGAGTTATTAAAGTGAATGGTGGAAGTACAAGCGGACTCCATGCACATTTAAAAACGAAACATGATACAAATTTGTTAAAAAGGAAATAATCTAATTGCGATGAAGGTACAAACTTAAGCACAGTTTTTAAGGCCAAGAAAATTTTAGAAAAAAGAATTTAAGAAAAAAGAAATCAGAGAATTTAGATTATTTTGAAAAAAAAGAAAATTTCGATGAAATTATAAGTAAAATGACAGCATTAGATAGTTTTGCCCTTTCGAGTGTTTAATGTGATATTTACATTCTCTAATAAAACTGGCAAATAAAACAAAAAAAAACACTTGTATTTTCGTTTTTTTTTTTCTAAAATTTCTACTACCGATATTAAAACCGGTATCAAGATCTGAAAAATACCTAATACCTGTATTGAAATTTTGGTACGATATTGCAATCCCTAGTCATAGATCTAACTGAGATAAATGATTGTCAATGATTAAATGGGATTTATATGTCTTACGGTATGACTACTCAACTATTTGAAGACAAAATATTCTATTTAAAAATATCTGTAATGTTTTCCTGATAAATTTTGTTGTGGCACATATTGACTTATCATTTTTAGGAATATATATAGACATTAAAAAAAATAGAAGAATTTTTTTGTAAGAAAAATGGTTAAATTTCTGTAATTTAAACTGTTTCAATTATAATAGTTGAAAAATTTAATTTTAATATATGCATACATATTCTAGAATTTAACTAATTTAAATAATATTCTGGTGTTAAAATGTTAAAATTTGATTCCATAAATTATATTCTGAAAATGCCAGTGAAAAGTATGTAAGAAAAATTATATTAAGTCACTATGTCATTTTATCTCAATGATTAAAATGCATATCTACATTTGTTATTTTACCATACATTTGTTATTTTACCATGCATTTGTTATTTTATAATCCATTTAATCTCAAAGAACTTTTTCAAATTTCTACAGTAAACTTTTAAAATTCCACTGGAATAGAATTATTATTTCGAATCAATGCTTTCAGTTCTCCTTACAATGCGAATATGAAATTCTTACAATTTTATTTAATTATTTTATTTAATACTACTTTATATTGATTTGGATATGCATCACAGAAGCTATTACTAAAATTTTATGTAAGAAATAATAATTTAATTTATGTGAACCATAATAATGTTTGAAAATATATATGTATCATGTAATAAACATTATTCGTAAACAAGCATTATTCGTAAGTATAAGAAGAATTCAAATTTAAAGTAGACAAAGCAAGATATTTTTGTTTTTCTTATAACTATCATGGTAATTTATTGCTGGAAATATACAAATTCGAATTTATTTCGAAAGTTTAAAAATACATGAAGCAACAGTTTAATATTATTAAGAATAAATGAAATTATATGATAAAAAAGGATTTTGTATGATTTAGAAGAGTAATAAAAAAGATCCATAAACGTTGTGGATGATTCTGCTAGAATAAAAAGTCATTCTTCACATAAATAACCATTTTAATTGCAATTAATCAGTGTAAGCATTAATTACAGTAACTAGCAAAAAAATGTCTTAACGAAGCACATAAATAAAATGAAAAAATATATATATAATGATAAAATAATTCAAAATAAATTTATTAAAAAAGAAAATTAAGTAAATGTCTCTATAATTTAGAAAAAATCAATCAATAACCTACAAGATTAATTAGATTAAATATAATTATTCCTATATAAATTTCCATTTTTACAGTTTTTTTCAAACTAATTTGACCACAATTAATTATTTTTACTTTGGAGGAATTAGTATATCAATGAAAATAAAACAATATTAGAAATTGAAATCGTAGTTTATTTATTTTTAATCAAATTTTTTGTGGAATATTTTTTTTTACTCTGTTATGCATAACTGAAATTATTTTAATTAGGGTAACTCTGAAATTTTTGAGACAATGGCAGAAAAAAAATTATTAAATTTGTAAATTTGAACTCTTTTATGGCCACAGACAATAATTTTTGGCAACAATTGCAATTTAGCTGTCGTAGAATAGATTTTGGAAGAAGGGAAAATGGAATTGACGCGAGAGCATTATCGCGCTATGATTTTCTATGATTTTAAAGTGGTGTTAAATCAAGAAGAATACCTTCAACGTTTACAATTAGCATATGGAGACGAAGCTCCATTTCGTGCAACTGTATTTAGATGGTTTACAGAATTTCATAGAGGTCGAAGTTTTCTGCTGAATCAAGAACACACAGGAAGACCTCATCAGCTGTAGTTCCAGAAATTGTGTCGGCCATACGAAAAATGTTAGTCAATGATAATCGCTGCACTTATCAAATGATACAGAAGAAACTTAGTATTGGATCCGCAATTATACATAGAATTATTCATTAAGAACTGCATATGAAAAAATTAGTTTGTCGTTGGGTCCCCTATAATTTAACAGAACCCCAAAAAAACGGAGCATGCCAGAGTCTGCAAAGAAACCATAAAATTACTTAACGATGGTGGACACCTCCTTGTTTTTAAAATAATAACTGGTGATGAAACTTACATACCGTTTTTTGACGTTCCAATATGACAAGAAAGTAAAGTATGGGTCTTTGAAGATGACCTCAAACCAACAATGGTGAAAGACAATGAGCAATGAAAAAAGTAATGTAATACCGTTTTCTTCAGAAGTACGGAACTGGTCAAAGTTATCAAGCTGGAGGGACAGAAGACAGTCACAGCTAACAGGTATACCACTAAGTGTCTTTCAGAAATTCTTCAAGAAGTGAATGTAAGGGGACTCGTGCTTCACCATGATAATGCATCTTCTCATACGGCAAGATCGACAGTCGAATTTCTTAAACAAAAACACATAAAAGTGATAGAACATCCACTCTATTCCCTTGATCCTGCTATGTGTGACTTTTGGCTTTTTTTAATGTCAAGAAAAATTTACGTGGTCGCCGTTTTCATTCCGAAGATGAGATTGAAGAGGCTATAAAAGCATATTTTTCATCAATTCCAAGAAATGGATGGCGTGAAGCATTTAATTTTTGGAAAAATCGCCTGCAAAAGTGCACTGATGTTGGAGGGGCCTACTTTGAACACTCTTAAAATTTGGCAAGTTAAACTTGTACCATTTAGCAGTATATCAAAAATTTCAGAGTTACCTTCCTATTTCTGCTAATTTAGTAATTTTTTCAAAGAATACAATGTTATTTTAAATTCTTATTGAGATAAAGATATTTATTTGAGTTTTTTTAATCTTCCATTTAACTTTTAATAATAATATTCATTTGAAATGAAAATTTTATTTCATTTCATTTTAATGATAATTCTAATTTAAATTTTCCCTTTTAATGGAGATTCTATGAAAAAAAAAATTAAAGAAAAACTAACCTTAAAATCATGTTTAAAGAAATCGAACTTTTTGTCATTATCTAAAAAATGTCGAAACTAAAATTTCTATTGTTTATTTAGTTTCTGCTTTTTTTTAAAAGCTCTATTATAATTAAATTTTAACAAACACCAATACGTTTTTATATCAATTTGGCAAGTATGCATAAAGCTATAAAAATATTTTCTGTCAAAAAAGACTTTGTTGTCATTTTACAGTTACATATTAACTAAAAATTAAGTATTGAAAAATTATTAACAATTAAATTTATTATAAATAATTTTTATAAACGAGGCGATTCATTTAATTGAATAAATATTTGTATTTTAGGATGAATTGAATCTTGATTTTAACAAATAAAAAAAGTAAAGAAGTTCTTTTCAAAAATATTTCTCCTTTTAAACAACAGAAAATATTGAATATAAATCAACTCTGAAAATGACATCGAAGTAATTTCATTATAAAAATTTATTTTCTAGCATAGAAAATAGTCTTATTTTTAAAAATATTATCTTTTGTGTAGAGTAAATTCTATTGTTTCTGTTTGGCAGAAAAGGGATTGTTACTGGATATGGATATCGAGAACGCCCTGTGCCAATTACAGAAAATTCTAATTGCAGTTCTACGGTAATTAGTTAATTTACTGTCAAAATAATTTCATTTCAGTTTGTATGAATATTATCCATTATTTGCTTAGAAAATTTTAAATGGATTTCTGTTATTGTTTAGAAATCCATAATTACTCTTACTCTTTTCAAGCTGACATGTTTTCTATTGAAAATGAGAATTTATTAATAGGAATAAATATTGTTTCGCAACCATATTAAATATTATATTTAAAATATTGACATTAAAACAGATAAAGAATATCTATTTAAATGTACTAGAATAGGAAATAGTAATCTGCTAAAGTTGAATTTTGAAAATGATTCGTTAATACATATTATTCAAATTTTTTTCATTTCTAATGTTTTTTATTCTCTTTTCAGACAATTCGTTTTTTAACCATTTCTTTAAAAAGTAAATATAGTTTAATCATCCTTAATTTTTTTTATTTCTTAGTAGCACTTTACAACATAAAATATAGAGCATTTTATGTTTATCGTAGATGCAAAAACAAAAATTGTTCGACATTTTTTACCAACTGATAACTTAAGCATTCTTCCCCTTTTAAGACGAAATATGACATTCTTATATAATTTTGGACAACTCTAGTTATGTGTCTAATTAAAGTGCTATTTATCAATTAGAAAAAAAAAACTTGAAACGTTAAATCTTAATTGACAATTTTTTAAAAATTATTGTTTATAATATTTAATAATGTAGCAAAACGTTCGATTATACAATATTCCTTAAAAATTATTATTTTTAAACATTTTTGAATATGAACTCTACTTTACAGAGTTGTGATGCAAGGATAGTTTTAAATTTTCTATTTGCTTAAATTTTTTAAATGTGTAAAACAGTATTGTACCCAATATTAAAATAGTACATATCCGACTGTAATCTATAACGAATAAAAATCTTTAGTTAAATAAAATAGATAGTCAGACAGTTCCAAAAGGATTATGTGTACACAACTTGCTATCAAAAGTTTTGAAGAATTTCAGAATTTTTTAATTTTAAAATAAAGAATTAATTTCTGTAAAAAATTTCTAATTAGAGCTCAAAACAACACACAGTAAAGTTATGTACGACACATAGTAAAGCTAAACACAGTAAAGCTATGTAACTGGAATTATACATTTTTTACAGAAACTAATTAACAGAGGTTCCTTTTGTTTTATTAGATGTTTCTGAATTTCTGAGGTCAACATAATTTTAACTTCCAAACTATTAATTATCCAACAAAAAAAAAAAAAAAAAAAAAAAAAAAAAATGAAAGGGTTTAAGGATTTAGCTTATTCATTTTTCTTTATCTGAAAATATAATGAAAAATTTTATAACATTTAATTTCTTTCTCAATGGATCTACCTCATGGAAATGGAAAAATCTCATTTTGTTTTTTCAAATTTATTTTACATTTTACAATTGTTTTAAAATGAAAAAATACATAATAAAGTCTTAATTTATTAAAAAACACTTAATCTTAGTAGTTATATTGAAATTAGATTGTATATTTAAATAACTTAATGCTTATATCTTTTCAATTGACTTTAGAGAAATAAAACAGCAATTTGTTATGTATGAAATTATATAGATATAATAGCATGTTTATTAAAATTTAGAAAATAGAAAGAAATTAGTCATATATAACTAAATTTACAAACTATTATTTCTTCAATTTCATATATTCTATGAAAAAAGATTATTTTATAGAATAACAAATATTGATTAAGATTTATTAAGTTGAAAATGTGTATGTTTATTATTTATGAATGTCATGTTTATTAATTTGAACATGAGAGCGATTTAGTTTATTTTTCATTACAAATTATTATTATATTTTAAATATGCCATACCTTTTTTAATATTTTATATATTACTATTCAATTTCCACCAATGTAGAAATGCTTCCTTCTATCACATCATCTTATCTTATATATCACCTCATTATACTTAATAATTTGTTTTTAAAAACCAGATGTTATTAAAATCTATTAAATGTTAATCCTGTTCATTAAAATTTAGCAAACAGAAAAAAATAATCATATATAACCGAATTTCAAAATAATTATTAATTATTATATGAATAAATTATAATTATATCATCATTATATTCATTATTCATTATTATTATAGTTTGAATATTCCATACTTTTATTAATATTTTATATGCAGCTATTCGATTCACATCAATATATTCATTTATTACATTTATCAACTTATATATCTCCTCAAGATAATAATTTGTTCTTATACAGGAGAAGACAAATTTTATTTTATGATAAGAAGAAAAATGGCGAGTATTACTACTTCTATTATTATCCCAATAAATCTATCAATTTAATTTTCGATCGAATGGCGCATACTATTTCTGGAGAAAGTCTGTTAATTTCCATTACCCTCTTCGTATTTAACTACCAAAGAAAACTCTTCATTCGAAGTGGAGTTTTATGCAAATTTCGTTCCGCTTCCAGACTCTCGAAATGGGACTTTAAGATGGACACCCTGACCTCAATCTGGAATCCCGCCATTACTTGGGGAAAAAAAGAAGAAAAAAAAAAATAAAGTTCTCTGACTGTGACGGGAAAAGTGCATTAGAATTTTCTACCTCTTCATTCCCATTGGGGGGTTATGTATTTTAGAAGAACCAAGTTCAGCCATTTTTGCCTCGATTTCTTAGTTTTATTTTTTATTAAATATGTTAATGGATACTGAAATTCTCATAAAAATAAATGTCTAAATAAAAATAATATCCTGGAAAACTATTCTTTGGAAAAAATAGTTTTATGGATGCAATTGGCTTTAGTGAATTGCTTTTATTTAGTTCATTACTATCATTAATATTGCGTTCATTGAATGTGTGTTTAAGATTGAAGCCCAACCATGGCATATTATATTATCAAGGTTTATGAATTTGAGGCAAGCGACCTTTTTTCGTAACAAGGAAAACTAAAACTTTAAGTTTATATGTTTATTAACAACAATTCATTTGCCTTTTTGAGAACATTTTTATCCTTAGTTTATCATATTACATAAATTTACAGTTAATTTCTCTTTTGCATTGCAAACTCTAGTCGTTGCAAATTTGTCGTTTCAATATCTAACGACAAACTTCAATTTTCTTTTATTGAAAAAAATGTTTCATATTGACCTAAGTATTTACATATTATAGATAAATATCCCTAAACATATATGTTAATATTAGCTAAACTGAAATTGAATAATAGCATATGAATATATATGTAATAATCTGAGATAATACAAAAAAAAAAAAAAAAAAAAAAAAAATATTCTGCCTATAATTACCTAAAATAAATTTAGTTAGTGATAATATATTAATGTGAAACTAAATATCACATTATATTAAATTATTTAAATTACTTAGATTATTTTAAGGAATGAAAGAAAATAAATGAAACTATATGGAGTTAAGGATTACGTAAATAATTTTATATTTAGATTAAACATCTTCAACAGCTGAAATTTTATAGAATATAACTATACCAAACAATTAAAAATCTAATTGAAATCTTTTAACTGTCGTACAATGTTTAATTTATACATACAAATTACCATAGCAAACAAAAAAGGGACATTTTTTCCGATTTTATAATAAAAGCAATCAACAACATAATTTAGAAGTTTATGTGATCTTAATGATTTGAAATGGATTTAAAAAGACAATTTAATATACGACAAATCTATATTCTGTCCTATCTTTTTTTTATTGTGTAATTTTGCTTGGATATCTGCTTCTCAAACGTTCAATATCAGATATTGATATTTGTGGTACTATATATAGCTTAATAATATTATTAAATAACAAAATTATATAATTATCTAAAGTATTTTGACGTTATTCTTTATATACAGAACAATAATGCAATATAAGGAGTTGGAATCGTTATAGACAGATTGTTGTATTAGAAATTTTATTTGTTATGTATTATAAAATTTTTCATTAATAACCAGAATATAATATACAAGAGATAATACTAAGGTAATGTAAGTGAAGAATACATTAATTTTTTTAATTTGAAATATTGTTAGTATGTTGACAACTTTAATGATAAAATCCGTACAATTTGTTGCATGATTTATTTAATAGAGTAGATAATTATCCAATATTTATGAATCGCACAATTGAAATTTCTCTAATCTCAAGATATTCTTTCTAATATCTGTAATATCTGTTTCAAATTAGAGTTTCAACTAAACAGTACCAAATTAGAGTTTCCATTCTAACAGTTTCAAATTTGAACTAGTTAAATTACTAAAATTTTGCATTTCTTTTCTAATTATTTCAACTTAAATGTACCTTTTACTATATATATATATATATATACATTTTTTAGATTAATTAGCTTTTAAAAATGTATTTATGCACAGATTAATTATTATATTTAAATAAATTATTTATTTATTAATTAGTAAATGTGTTTAATTTCTAAAAAAAAAAATAAGGAAAAAAAAACTTTTAATGTAAAGTAACTTTTTTTTTTAAAGCAAAAAAAAAAAAAAAAAAAAAACTTTTCCATAAATTGTCCTTTAAAATATTTTATATGCCTTTTCTTTTTAAATTCTTGGATATTAAAACTCTTAACCACTTAGGTTACTGGCTGAATTAAATAACCTCTTAAAAGCAATTGTATACTTTTCTATTTAAAAAAGGAGTTCAAACAAAAGATACCATAAAACTATTCCAATAAGGCTTACACCATTTTAGTTTATATCCAAGCCAGAAGAAAAAAAAAATATCCTGGAAGACAAGAGAACAGGAAATTGTCCTCCAAGACGTGACAGGATAAATATTAAAACTAGCGAAAATACTCTTTCAAGCTCGCTTCCAATTAGTGTCAACAAACATTTCCTTTACTTATTATTACACAATTTTTTCCTTTTTTCAAACCATTTTTTTTTAAATTACACGATTCATTTTGAAACCACGACACGAAAATCATTATATTTATACACAAATGTGTTTTAATAAATATTTCGTATCCTGTAGAATATGTTCAATTTATTATTCTTGTAAAAATGCCAAATACTCTATTTCGTTTTTGGATTGTATAAAATTACCTCTTTTGTAAGTGTATTTATTATGATTAAGTATGAGATGGGTTTTCGTTAAGAGAAAATTATAATCTTAATTAATTTCTGCAATGAATATTCCGGCATTTTTTAAGAATAAATTAAGAAAATCTTTGTAAATAGAAAAACAAAATTGTAGCGAATTGGTATTTTTATTTATTTGCAAACGCATTATGTTAAAGCCAAAAATATTGTTCTTTTTATTTATATGTTAACTGCATATGAAACTCTTTTAGTTAACATAGAAGGAAATAATTGAAGAATAACTTTAATCTCTTTCAGTATAACCAAACAGTTTTTTTCGAGTAATACATTATTTTGATTTAGAGTGGGTTCCGAGGTATTCCAGAAGTGTTCATTTCAAAACGGTTATGGAAAATTTATAATACAAATTCTCATGTCAAGATACAAACTATTGCTCAGCTTTCATTGAAGTAGAGATTACTATCCAAGAACACGCAGTTAAGCTGGAAATATACACGATAAATATTCAAGATTGAATGTCTGGATTATATGTCCTAGATAAAAATGTTTTATTTTAAATTGAAACAGAAACAAAAATAAAAATACGAGAAACACTATAAGTTTTATGGTAAACTGTAAGTAATACTGAATCTGCTATATATCTGCAATATCACAAGGCGATTGGCATCAACTCAAAATTCCAAAAACTATGCATACTAATGTATTTTAGTATATGTATTATTAGTGCATGCATAAAAGTGTATTTTATGCATTATTATAGTTAAATAATTCATTTATTTATAAATTAGGAAATGTGTTTCATTTATAAAAAATAAATAAAAGAAAAAAATCAATGCAAAGGAAATTAATTATGCTTTACATTATTTTTCATACCTTTACTTTTAGTTCTTCAATATTAAACCTTTTAAACATTTAGGATATTTGCTGCATAAAATAACCTCTTAAAAGCAATTGTATACTTTTTCCATTTAAAAAGGAATTCAAACAAAAGATACCATAAAACTACCCCAATAAGTCTTATACCATTTTAGTTAATATCCAAGCCAGAAGAAGAAAAAAATATCCTGGAAGACAAGAGAACAGGAAATTGTCCTCTAAGACGTGACAGGATAAATATTAAAACTAGCGAAAATACTCTTTCAAGCTCGCTTCCAATTAGTGTCAACAAACATTTCCTTTACTTATTATTACACACTTTTTTCCTTTTTTCGAACCATTTTTTCAAATTATACGGTTCATTTGGAAGCTACGACATGAAAATCATTAGATTTATACCCAAATGTGTTTTAATAAATATTTCGTATCCTGTAGAAAATGTTCGATTTATTATTCTTGTAAAAATGCCAAATACTCTATTTCTTCTTTGGATTGTATAAAATTACCCCTTTTGTAAGTGTATTTATTATGATTAAGTATAAGATGGGTTTTCGTAAAGAGGAAATTATAATCTTAATTAAATGTTGCAATGAATATTTCAACATTTTTTAAGAATAAATTAAGATAATCTTTGTAAATAGAAAAGCAAAGTTGCAGCGAATTGGTATTTTTATTTATTTGCAAGCGCATTATGTTAAAGCCAAAAATATTGTTCTTTTTATTTATATGTTAACTGCATATGAAACTCTTTTAGTTAACATAGAAAGAAATAATTGAAGAATAACTTTAATCTCTTTCAGTATAACCAAACAGTTTCTTTTTGGAGTAATACATTATTTTGATTTAGAGTGCGTTCCAAGTGATTCTGGAGGTGTTCAGTTTAAAACGGTTATGGAAAATTTATAATAAAAATTTCCTTGTTAACATACAAACAATAGTTCAGCTTTCACTGAAGTAGAGCTTACTTTTCAAGAACATGTAGTTTAGCATAGAATATGCACTATAAATATTCAAGATCGAAAAAATAGGTTAGATTCCAAAGATAAGAATGTTTTATTTTAACTTGAAACAAACACAAAAATAAAAATAGAAGGAAACACTATAAGTTTTATGGCGAAATTAATAATGCTTAATCTGCTATATATCTGCAATATCACAGGGCGATTGGTACCAATTGAAAATTCCAAAGAACGGTAATACTAATACCTATATTTTAAATAAATCTCTCGATTTATTGTATGAAATATATTTTTACCCATTTTGCATATTTTATGCTGTACAATAATATCTTTAGATAGTTTTAGAACTAAGAGTGTATTTTTATAATTATTTTATTTAAATGTATTTCTTAGATTATTATATTTTTGTAAGATTAACATTTAAATATATATTCGTAAGCTACAATAATAGTTGATTTTTCACATGTACTCAAATTGTACTTTAGATCCATAATTTAAAAAAATGGTTTCTAATTTAGTTCCCCTTTAAAGGATTGAATAGATTCAAATGGTAACAGTATTATTTTCTCTTTTAGTAGGATATTAACAAAATATCACCCAAAGAGAATTTCTCATTTACTGAATGGTAAAAATTATACCACAATAAAATTTGAAGCTAACAGATATAGTAGAAATATAACTCAAAACAATTTTAGGTTGATTATAAAAAGTTTTTATTAATTAAATACAATTCAATTTAAATAAAGCTTCAAAAAATAAACCCACAAAAAATTTTGTGAATTAAATAAGACACTGTAAATAAATGAGAAACTCTAAACACATGTTAGCAAATTGAATTATATTTACCAAGATTATAAAATGGCGAAGTTAGAAAAGCCCTCATTATGAAACGACGGTAGCTGATTTATTTTCTTTCAAAGATAATCTGTAATTTTTATATTCTTATAAAACGAAAGCTGTTTTTCTGTTTAATAATGAGAAAAGTAGTTCACTGAACTCCTGTTGAAATATTCAAGTCATCATTTTACGGGTAGGAAATATTTAAGTCGTAAATTAATTATTAAATATATTAGCTCATACTGACTGAACATAATTTTAGTTATTAACATTACAACTTCTGCAATTTAAAGCATTCATTATTGATTTTATAAAAATAATACATTAATTTTAAATATTTCTCTTTCGTAATATGAAATATAAAATATTCTTTTGGAATTTTACGATTTCATATTTTTTATTGATATGTACTAAGAAAAGCTTATCTTATAGGAAAAAAAGAAAATTAAATATATGAGTATTTATTAAATTTACATAAGAAGAGAGAAAGAAAAAATAATTTTCTCAACCAGGTTATCATTCTATAATAAAATTTAATTATTATTAATTAGCGAATTAACATTGAATGTTTCTTCTTCATTAGCGCAACAGACCAATGGCTGGTCAAGGCCATCTGCCTAATGGCAGATTTCGAGACAGATTTTTCTTTTTACTGAGTAGGGTTGTCTGCCGTACGTCCAACTTTCTACAGTAATATTAGACTGGCACCTACATTTTAAAGTGGTTTATGGTAAAATGTTACTACTGTTTAAGTTAATTTCGAACCACTACAAGCATCCATGGCACCGTCGGGAATCGAACGCGAAGTCTGTGACATCAAACTCCAAACACTTGGCCAGGCCCTTTTGAATT
The DNA here is from genome assembly GCA_021605075.1 of Caerostris darwini. Taxonomy (NCBI): domain Eukaryota; kingdom Metazoa; phylum Arthropoda; class Arachnida; order Araneae; family Araneidae; genus Caerostris; species Caerostris darwini. Next base: position 150,468 of record BPLQ01012660.1, on the reverse strand, counting down.
ACATAATATTTATTTAAATATATTATGTACTAAAATTTTATATAAAATTTTCTTCTGTTATTATCATTTAATGCAATCGAGTTTGTTGAAATATAATTATCAGTATATCCTATAATAACATTTCGCTTTTGACTATAATAATAACAGCAATAACGTCTCACATTTAACTATAACTTGCTGAGATATCCATTCGCAATATTATATCCCGCTGTGACGGCGAAGGAAAGACAAGGATGACATTTTCTCCAATATATCCCAATCAATATGATTGAATAATTCGATGTATTACAGACGGGATATTAATCATAAGTAGGTGTAGTCCTAAGATCATATTTCTGTCAATTGCTCTATCTACATTAATGCTAGTACCCTAATTCATAGCTTCGATTAGAGATTTGCAATCAACTAACTGGGTTGAAATAGGATGACATTATTGGTTTATGTTAGACTTCTTAGTTTTGGAATGCTTAGACTTTTTTTTTGTTTTTAACCTAACACAACATTAGCATTTAATCTACCCTGGTTATTTATTAACCCTGTTTGTTGGTTTCATGATAATTTTAAGCAAATTTTATTGTAAATTATTGATGGTTAAAATAAGAATTAATAATATATATCGGATATATATTATTTTCGCTCATAGAGGTCTATATATATTGTTTAAAATTCTCGCTGTAAGTTGCCAGTTGCACATGAGTTATTTTGAGAAATGTCTTCTGTCAGTTATAGGAAGATGATTCGATCACAGGAAGATCTTCTGTCAACACATGATTCCTTGTTATTTTTTCCGACTGGCGCAGTATCAAGTAATCACATTGCTACAATTTAAGATATGTGGCAATTTCTATGTGATAGAACTACACTACCTGGAAGAAAGTGACGGGACACCCCTCGAAAAGTAGAAAAGTCGACAATACAGCTGACACATGCGCAATAATAGGTATCACGCGTCAGCCATATCCTATAAATACTCTGTGGAGTCGACTAGAGTTGTTTTTTGTCAAGATGCCGCCACGGGAAGAATTGTCTGAGTTCGAGAAATGTGTGTTGGTGGATTGCATCTTGCCAAGGTTTCAATTAGGGAGATATCCCGTCTCCGTAACTGCTCAAAATGAATTGTAGCAAGTGTTGTGTGTCGCTACAAGACTGAGGGACACTGTCAGAATAAACCCCGAAGTGGACGACCTACAGTTCTCACCAGCAGGGACCGGAGGGTGCTCGGCAGGGAGATTCGAAGTAACCGTCAAACATCCATGGATAACATCGCTAATGAGTTTAGACAAGCCACAGGTGTGGCCGTTTCGACCAAGACTCTTCGTATCGAGGCCCATAAGTTAGGTTACACTGGACGTTCGGCGGCCCATAAGCCTTTGATTACGAAAACCAACAAGAAAGCGCGCCTTCGATGGGTCAAAGACCACCGTACTTGGACTCTGGATGACTGGAAACGCGTCCTTTGGAGTGACGAGTCACGATTTACCCTTTTCCGTTCCGATGGACGTGTTTGGGTATGGCGTTTACCAGGAGAACGCCTTTTGCCCAAGTGTGTCGTCCCAACTGTAAAGTTTGGTGGAGGAGGATTGATGGTATGGGCCTGTTTCTCCTGGTATGGGGCTGGCCCACTGGTGAAGGTTGATGGCGCGATGAATGCCGATAGATACTGTGATATTCTCGACAATCATGTCCTTCCTACCTTGTGGGCAACATACGGTATGGATGATTGCTGGTATCAAGACGACAACGCAACATGCCATGTTGCAAGGAGGACTCTTGATTGGTATGTGAACAACAACGTTAAACGCATGGAGTGGCAAGCGCAGAGCCCTGATCTTAACCCAATTGAACATCTCTGGGACGAATTGGACCGTCGGTTGAGGGCCTGCACCCCACTCCCCTAAAGCAAGCCTGAATTATGGAACTTCCTGTTAAACATTTGGAAGGAAATTCCTCTTGCCACTATGGCTAATTTAGTGGAAAGCATGCCCAGAAGGGTTGCAGCTGTGATCGCAGCCAAAGGAGGCCCTTCCTACTATTAATTTTAATAAATATGGGTTTATGTCGTTATAGTGTCGTGTCCCGTCACTTTCTTCCACATAGTGTACTAAAGAAAAATATTTTGATTATTCGTATGATGCTTGATTTTAATAATTGATATTTAAACATAGTCTGGGAATAAAACATTGCAAAAATAGATTGAACAAGAAATCATTTTTCATCAATTTCAAAAGAAAAAAATTATGAAAAATGTATATAATAATTATAATTGCAAAGAAAGGAAAAGTTTAAAACCTATCTCTAATTAAAATGCAGTTTTTTATGAAAAATACTTGTTAAGACTGTTTGGCAATTTGTGACATGCAGAAACACTCTTAAAATTTGATAAGTGATTAAAAAATTATTTAAAAATTACAAAATATACACAAAATCTGACCGGTGAACCCCAAGTCTGTTAAGAAATATCAAAAACAAGAAAAAAATATGTAATACAAGAAAATAATTTGTTGTTTTTAAGGTTTTAAACCGACAAGTAATTTAAGCAATTATTTTATCCAGCATAATTCGGACGAAGATCAAACTGATGGGTTTTGGAAGTTGCCCCAATTTTTTAATAAACTTTCAGAAATATGAGCTAAAAAGTATCTGCTTATTAAATTTGATCATTGTGAAGAACTTTTCTTGATCTTTAAAAATATTATTAAAAAAATAATCCTTTTGATAAGTAAAAAGATAATTTATTAAATATAAGTAGTTATTTAAATTTGTATTTATTTTATATTTTATTCTTCTTTATTTTAAATATATTTTACTTTTATTTATTGATTAAAAATATTTTTTTAAAGGAATAAGAAGTAATGAAGTATTGAAGTATTATTTCTTGAAGAATATCCATAAATTACTTTCTGCAATTTATAATGTTCATTATTTCTTAAATCATTTTAAAAATCAAAAATGTTTTTGAGACAAAAAATTCTTTAAATTATTCAAAAAACATTTCATACAAAGCGTTGAAAAAATGGAAAGTTTCTTTTTCTTTGTTAACATTAAAAATTTTCACCCTTCCTAAAAATGAAGATTGGTTTCTTTACCCCATAAAACAGTGACGATAAAAACTTTCAGAAATATCAGATAAAAAGTATCTGCTTATTAAATTTGACCCTTGTGAAGACCTTTTCTTGATCTTTAAAATCAAGAATTTTTTTTCTTTTGCACAGTTAAATTGTAGAATGTAAGAAAATAAAAAGGTTGGCTGCCTCGAAATCTAACAGTAATTTTTATTTTTAAAAACTAGTAAAATAGAAAGAATTTAAGCATTTCATTCGTACGTTTTCTACCTTTATAATAAAATTATCAAACAAACCTTCCGTAATTCAACAACTTCCGTTGATATAATCACATTATCCAAAAGCATTTTCTGATTTGTTTGATGTAAAACGTGCCTTCCTTGCCCATTGGAATACGTGAATACATTCGAAAAATGCAAATGATTTTGAACTGGAATTTAAAATTTTTTTCTTTGATTCTTATGGTTTTAAATAAAATATTCAATCCAATATGTTGTTTTAAAATCTCAATAATTAGTAAGATAGTAAGAATGATATCAAGATAGTAATAAGTAAAAATAAAATTGGTATTATATAAATTTCTTCTTTACGCTGCAGAAGAAATAGTCTGTAAAATAAGATGAATAAAATTAACTATAAAAAATTATTTTATAATATAAATTATTTTAAATATAATATTTTAAATGTAGTTAATAATAAATTTTTAATTAATATTATACTGATAAATTGCTATTGATTTTATAAAATGTGAAAAATTTCATGCTGATCAATTTCTAAAATTTTAAAATTATTGCAACATACTTTAGACAAATACAAATATAAGATTTGGAAAAATTTCATTGTAAAATAAACCAATCACTTGAATACAAATGAAACAAACAATTAATTTTAAAATTTAAATAAATTAAAAATTGAAATTAGTTATATTTTTTTAATAAATGATGACATATGATAAATAATAAGAATTATGAATTTTTAATATATAATTTTAAATAAGTAATATAAAATTTTTAAATTATTGCAATACAATTTAGAAAATGCAAATATGAAATTTGGAAAAACTCCACTGTAAAATAAACCAATCGACTAAATATAAATGAAATAAAAAAATAATTAAAAATAATTTTTAAATTTAATTAAAATTAAGAATTAAAATTGTTTATATTTTTAATAAATGATTACGTACGATAAATAATTTATAAAATTTTTTTTTTCTCATGCGTGAAAAGAAATGGACCCCTTTTATGAAAATCTCATGATAGATGTAAGTTTTGCATTGAGTTTGTTTTACATTTTGAAGATTTTTAAATAAAATTAAAATTGAAAATTAAATTAATCATCTTTATTTTTTCTTATTGCTAATCTATTATTTTACTAATATACTACATTTCAATTTATTATAATTTTTTATTTAAGGCAATATTTAGAAATTAATTGTTTACTAAAAGGATAATACTAATAAATGATTACAGAAAACTATTAGTAATATGTGCCATTCTAGATTTATATTCTAAAATTGAGATCTAGAATATTTGACACGAATATAGCACTAGACTTAGTTTTAAATTTATGATTTAGATTTAAATTATTTAATATAAAACAATTTTAAACTGCAATGTAATTTATAATAAATATAATTAAATTTTATTGATTTTAATTAATATTGTTATAAATTTTAATTAAGTTAACGTTTATGTTTCATAAATAATTTTGGTTTTATATTGTTTAGAGTACAATTTAAAATTATTATAATTTTGCAGATTTTGAAGTTTGATTTCATAAAATATTCATATAGTATTATATTTACTACATGAATTCTCAAATATGCTTGGATAGATAGTAAATTTGAAATAATTGTACATTCAACTATCTTCAATATCATGAACTAAAAGACAATTTATATCAATAGCGCATAAAATATAAATATTAACATTTTCTAGAAAAAAAAATTCTGGAAAAGATAAGTTATTTTAATTGTTTTTATATTTTCCTTGATACCTAATAAATCCTACAAACTAGAGTAAAATTTCAAAATCAGGTGTGTAAGCATTCTTTATTCTACATATTAGTAAAAACACCTCCTGTGGCGTTCAAAGAAATGGTCAGTCGGCCTCAAGACTCTCACACTGAGAGAAAGTATATTTCGCGCACACCCTGCGCTTATACGAGTTTTGCGTTTTCGGCTTAAAAGGGGAGTCCTTTCACGAATCAATAATTATTTGTCTTTAAATGTGTTAAATATTGTACGTCTAATTGTATATTTGAGTTGTTTCTAAATATAGCTCTGAGTTCTCCAACCTGTGCTCACAGCTATATTTAACTCAACCTAATAAGTAACTCAACCCAACCACACCCAGTTACAATCCACCAAACTTGCACACCACAAATAAACTTGGAAAAAAAGAAAAGACTTTGACCTCAAATTCTACTTGTGAAAAACACAAATTAAGTATTACAATTTTATTTTCCGTACAAATGACATAATTTCGAAACCAAACTGAAAAGAATAAACTCAAATTTGTGATATAATTAGAATGAATAATTTTCGCAATTGATAAATTAAAATAATCAAAAAGATAAATAAAATAGTAAGTCCTTAAATCCTTTGATAATGTATTCAAACTCTCATTTCAATAAAATAATCAGAAATGGTAACGGCGTATTTTTAAACAATTTTAATTAAAAGAAATACTCCATTTATATACATATCCTATATTTAAAGTACTTTAAAACCAATAGATGTTAGTAGATGGCTTCTGTTAAAAAATAAATGATGCGTTGTTTTTTTGTTCCAATTAGTATTCAGTTGCGATAGCTGTTCCCCGCTACTAATAAAAATCCCGATTTTCCTGGCTTGTTTCATGGTAAATAAGAAAACAAGCCAGAATGGATGACTGGAATGCAAAAAGAGCATCTCTCTACAGAGACTGAAGGATTGATTTATTGCCATTCTACAGGGAATTCATACAGAAAAACCTATTTTCTTGAAGGGCTTCCTTTGTACCACAGTTACTTAGTTACATTTTAAAATCTTCACGATTAATTGGTTTCTTCTATTCTTCAAATAATTTGAGAGTATAGGCAGAACGAAGCAATATTCTTACGGTATATCAAAATTTAAAAAATACATATAAATATTTAATAAAATCTACAGTTACTTTTTAAAAAAATGTGTTTTATAATATTCTGATTCAATATTTAAGTAGGGAATTTTAATGATGATACAATTTGTTTTGTGAATTTAGTTATCCTCTCCTTCATTGGAGGTTGGTACCGCAGGCTTCGTGTACGAATCCTGGCGATGGCACATATGTTTGTTAGTAGTTTGGAATCCACGTTAAACTGTAGGTCCCAATCTAATTAGCCCAATGTATGCAAACAATGACTGTAGGTTGGTACGTTTAAAGTTAGTTAAAAATGGTGAAGGTTTAGTTGTAGAGCGACAAACTAAACCTTCATTGGCGCAACAGCCCCATTGTGGGTCAACGCCGTCTGCCTACTGACCGATATCGAGACAAGAGAAGTTTTTCTTTTTACTGGGTAGGTTTGTCAGCCGTACGCTCTACAGTCATATTAGACCGGAATATACGGTTTAAAGTGCATTTCGAACCACTACAAGCATCCAAGGTACTGCCGGGTTGAACACGAAAAACATATGGTATCGAGAGACAGAGTACCAGTCACTCGGCCATCAGGCCCAAATATGATTTTTATTATTAAAAATTTATATAAGATTATTTTTTTTTTCAAAAACATAGAAGCCCACACAATCGTTAAAAATCAAAATAGTATGTATATTCAGCGAATTGCATTGCCAATTTAGTAATACTTAGCATTTTAAGTTGGGCATAAATTTACAAGCGTTGTGTACATTTAAAAAATATAATTACATTATGTATACATGAATTTGCGTACATTTTTTAAACTCATAACAATAGTTAAGTGATAAAAAAATGCTATCATTTTTTCCCAAGTAATGCGCTTATTTTCCATGGTTTTATTAATGTTATAGATCAGTTTTTAGTTTCTTCTTATTCTTAAATTTGGCCAAAATGTTGTTCCTGATGCAGCATTACCCAGACTGCATTACGGGTATATATGACATTGCCCAAACACTAGACCACAACAGTTTTGAAAGAGCATCCTTAAAAGTGGCATCTGCAAAGTTTGCTTTTCTCATCCTCAAACTCAAGAGAAGTCTTTTACGGCTGACGGATTCCCGTAGCCGTTTCTGGCATAGATTTGACCTAACATTTCAGGCATACACTTTTGTTAAGACACGCAATCTTGATTTGGAAATCCAACTTAAACTCAATTAAACAATTAGATTTGTTAAGTTAACAGCGTAGAGTTTTACAAATTAACACTATTGTTCTCCTAACTTTGTTTGGTATATTTGCGAACATATAGTTAAATTGCGAATAAGGTTAGACTTTTTGTTTTGTACAAGGACTTGAATAAAAATTATATGTCCAAATTTAATTTTAAAAAAATCGATAAAATGTAATTATTAAATTTTTTTATTCAAGTCGATTTTATTATTATTATTTATTTATTTATTTATTTTTGGAATAGATGTATAACTTTATCATAGGTAACTTCTAAGCAAAATATTAAGCACAAATTGTATCTAATATGAACTATAACATTCTATATATTTTGCCCAGTTAAAATCAGTCATAATTAAATTATTTTCGATTTTTGACATGTTAAATGTTAAAGTATCGAAAAGATCGATTTTCCAAACTAAAGTATGTTTCATGTAGTAATAGAAATGATTACCCTTAAAATTTTGAATTTAATATGAAATCAAAACACATAACAGTAATCTTAAAAACTAATTAAAAACTGTAAAATTCCAAAAGCTTTGTCTTTCCTTGAAATACCTCATTTTCACTTTAAAATAAAATTGTTTTCATTCACCAGAGATATTTTAAACCGATTTTATATTACTTTTGTTCTGAAACGTTTTTACTTATTTATTTAATAAATAAGTACTTATTTTGTAAATAAATATTTTGTATAAAAAACTTGAGATAGAAATTTAAAAACAGCTCTCGAAAGAAATTTTTAAAAAATGCTCGTGAAAAAAATTTAAACAAATTATAGATTTCAGGTAAAATGTACAAAATTGAAAGTGGCATTATGATTAAAAAAACATCAGTCTTGATGACAGAATAATATTAAGTACACTTTCTGGAATGTCATTGAGAAAAATTGTATCCATATTTGGAATTTTGAAAACCATGATTCTTAGACTTTTACATTTCAAGAAAATGTTAAAGAAGAAAATGCAAAAGCACAATATGAAACTAAACAAAGAAAGTGGTATATTCTGGTGATAAAGGACTCTTCTACCATTTTTAGAGATGCGAAAAGGATGAATTTAGATAGAGCCGATCGATATTAATTTTATTGGCATGATTTAAGAAATGAACCGATAATTATTTCTTCAGTTGACAAAAAAGATGGCGAATCAGATAATGACTTAGGTTGGTTTTTGATTTAATGGACAAACATTCTTGCCCATTAAAATTGAAATATTCAAATTTAAGGATTATACAAAATGCATTGCTAAAAAATATTATGATATTATTAATTCTCACTACACGATCATGACTGATTTAAACTGGGCAAAAGATATAGAATGTTATAGATACAATTTGTGCTTAATATTTTACTTAGAAGTTGCCTATGATAAAGTTATACATCTATTTCAAAAATAAATAAATAAATAAATAATAATAATAATATAAACTACATATAATTTAATAATTACATTTTATCGATTTTTTTAATAAAATTTGGGCATATAATTTTTATTCAAGTGCTTGTGAACAAAACAAAAAGTCTAACCTTACTCGCAGTTTAACTATATGTTCACAGTTTGCACCAATGAAGGTTTGGTTTATCCTCTACGGACATTTTTTGCACAGTTTACGCTAATTAGGCCGGGACCTACAATTTAACGTAGATTCGGAATCACTCATAAACCGCCAGGATTTGAACCTGAAGCCTGCAGTAGCAAAGGCCAGAGCACTAGCCAATTAGTCATCAGGCCGAAGTTATTGAAGGAAAAGTATACTAAATGAAACACAACAAATTTTATCCTTTAAAATTCTTTATTTAAATATTGAATCAACATTTAATAAAACACATTTTTTTGGGAGGTCTGATTGTGTTTTTCATCAACACCGATCATTGACTCATACTTCTGATTTGACGGAATTATGTTTAAACAGAACAGGATCTAACTTATGGTCTTAATAATATATATGTGTGTGGGTATAGGTGTCACGAAAAGTACACGAAAATGGAGGCCATTGTTCTTTGGTAGTGGTACCAAAAACAATAATTGAGCAATCATGATATTAATTGCATCCATAATTTTGTTAAATTAAGTTTTAAATCTTAAAATTTGTTTTTTGTTAAACAAAAGTAATTTGCATGTAAAATCGTTTATCTGAAGCACCAAAAAGAATTTTAAACTGTTTTAAGCATTAACATTTTAGTTTTAAATTGTTTTAGGTGAAAAATTTAATATTTTAAATATGGGGCATTTTATTTTGTGATTTATGAAAATAACTAATGCTTTTGTTGAATTTTCCAATAAATTAATCACAAATTATGTTTTCTACAGATTTTATTCTTAGTTCAATGAATGACATTTTACTCTTGTGTCTATTTTTGGGACAGAGCTTGCAACTGTAATGGAACATGCATATAATAGCGAATCCATAACAATTTATGTTGATGCATTTTATAGATTAGCTTACTGATCTGTTATACACGAAACAGATCGTAATCACAAGCGTCCCTTAAAATTAGAGATCGATTTCCAAAAGTGTAAATAATCTACGAGATTTGATAAGTAGTGAATCGAAAATTCTTCTGTAGACTTAGTAGTCAAGGCTTATGAATTTCCAATGGAATAATATCTGAACAATGCAATATGAAAGCAGCAGCATTCTCATGAGAAAAGCAGATCTAATATTTGAATTTCTCATTATGGGGAGAATGTGAAATATTAATACCGCGTATAATTATATCCCTGAGACCTGCATAGCTATCATATCAAACTCTCACTCCACTATTTAAAAGCATATCAAATTATGCGATTTATATGTTGATTATTCCTTGATATCTGCTCTGACCATCTGGAATACAATGGGTATGGCCATATGATGGTGAATATTATGAATTGATGGTTATATATCTGGTTTATATTACACTTGTCTTGAGAAATTGATGTAAATATTCGTTATGTATTGATACCATCATTGATGGCTTTCCATTACATTATTTATCATATGATATAAATTCCTTCATTGGGTTGATACACTGAAGTGACAAAAGTCATGGGATAGCAATATGAAAATTTTCAGATGGCAGTAGCATCGCGTAGAACAGGTATAAATGCGCAGTGTTTCCGCAAAGCTTTCATTTCTGTTCAAGTTATTCATGTGAAGAGGTTTTGACGTGATGATGACCGCACGACGGGAATTAACAGACTTTGAACGCGGAATGTTAGTTGGAGCTAGACGCATGGGTCATGCCATTTCGGAAATCGTTAGGGAATTCAACATTCCCAGATCCACTGTGTCAAGAGTGTGCCGAGAGTATGAAATTTCAGGCATAACATCCCACCATGGACAGCGCAGTGGTCGACCGCCTGCACTTAACGACCGAGACCGGCGACGTCTGCAAAGAGTCGTAAATTCTAACAGACAAGCAACACTGCGTCAAATAACCGCAGAAATCCATGTGGGACGTACAAGGGACTTGTCTGTTAGAACTGTGAGGAGAAATTTGGCTTTCTTGGGCTATTCCAGCAGAAGACCGAGTCGAGTGCCTTTATTGACAGAACGACATCGCTTGCAGCGACTCTCGTGGGCACGTGGGCATATCGGTTGGTCCCTAGATGAATGGAAAACCGTGGCCTGATCCGATGAGTCACGATTTCAGTTGGTAAGAGCTGATGGTAGGGTTCGAGTGTGGCGCAGACCCCACGAAGCCATGGACCCAAACTGTCAGCAAGGCACTGTTCAAGCTGGTGGTGGCTCCGTAATGGTGTGGGCTGTTTTTTCATGGCATGGACTTGGTCCTCTGGTGCGACTGGACCGAACATTGACTGGAAATGCTTATGTTCAGCTACTTGGAGATCACTTGCAGCCATTCATGGACTTCATGTACCCAAACAACGATGGGATTTTTATGGATGACAATGCGCCATGTCACCGGGCCACAACTGTTCGCAATTGGTTGGAAGAACATTCTGGACAATTCCAACGAATGATCTGGCCACCTAGATCGCCCGACATGAATCCCATCTAGCATTTATGGGACATCATCGAGAGGTCTGTTCCTGCACCATCAACGCTTTCACAATTATGGACGTCTATAGAGACAGCATGGCTCCATATTCCTGCAGAAGACTTCCAACGACTTGTTGAGTCCATGCCACGTCGAGTTGCTGCACTTCGCCGGGCGAAAGGAGAGCCGACACGATATTAAGAGGTATCCCATGACTTTTGTCACTTCAGTGTATTATGGTACTATTTGATTACGTTAATGTTCGTTATTAAAATGTATCATTGATACAAAGAAAAAAATATTTTTATTTAAAAAATAATTATCCAATTTATTATATTCTTATCTCTTTATTATATTCAGCAAAAAATGTTGTGCCTTATTTCTAATAGATATATTAGAAATAAGGCACAGATATTTCTAAGCAAACAGATATTTCTAATCTCACAGTTAAAAATTGTTTCCTACAAAAAATTGTTATTGAGTTCCTAGAATCAAGAAATGTTTATTATTTTATTTGTTTAATCTTTACCACATGATTTTAAACTAATTTTATGAAGAGTTTAATAATCTACTCATCTAATAAAATAATGATTTTTTTTTCATTAGTTTGAATTTTAATATAAATTAATATGTTATGGATTATAAATTAATAAAAATAATTGTATTTTTGCCATGTTTATTTAATATATAAGACGAACTAGAAAATAATAATAAAAAAATGCAGCACGTTTATTAAATACAGTGAAAAGTTTTGATTTTTCCAAGTATAAATTCATTAGATTTAGAAAACAAAATAAAAAATACAAATGGAAAATCCTTAAGTCCTGAAAAACATTTCTGTAAAATCTGCAAATGAATATTGAAATATTGTATTTAAAATATGTCTACTCAATGATTTTATTACGATGCATTCTTGAATTCTGTTTAAAATTTCAGTTGTTTTAGTGTTAGCGAAATTTTGGTTACACTGATCAAATTGATGTTTGGTTTGTTTTCATTGTAATTTTAATTTTTATAAAATTGTATACTTAGGTACATATAATTTTATAGTATTAAATATGATATTCCTCATCAACATTATAAACACATTCAACATTATATATGGTTCATTTTAATGCAGTAAAACAGCAAAAATAAATATATTGATGTATCAAAATAAAATATATTTCTTATATATCGAAATTTAATAACATATTCTCTCTGATATGTAAGTTTCCATTAAAAAAATTCTTTCCAAATTGCTAAAGCTTTTATCAAGCCTTATGATTGAATCTGTAATATAGATAATTTTATTTCAGAAATACTTTTTAAAGAATTTTAATGTGAGTTTTGTGAAAATCATCTAATTGTAATGTGTAATTTAATAATATTTTAATTATTCTTCTTCATCGGCACAAGATGGGCCAAGGTCGTCTGCGTGCTGGCAGAAATCGAGACAGGAGATGTTTTTTTTTATGGAGTATTGGGTTGTCTACCCCACGCCCAACACTCTAAAATCATGTTAGACCGTACCAATAATTTAAAGGGGATTCCGAACCATTACAAGCGTCCATTGCACAGCCGGAATTCAAACCCGAAACCTATGGCACCGACCCCCAGACATTCAGCGATCAGGCCCCCTATATTTTATTTTAATCACAGATAAGGTTAATGGTAATATAAGAATGCGAAAAACTAAATAAAATAAAAAACATGTTAATTTATTTGATTGAATTTTATATTTACTGCTGTTAATGGGGGAGGATCAACATATTTATGAAATAAAGTTTTACTATTAACATAATTCTGGACATCTAAGATTTTTTTTTTTAATATAAAGTATAAAATTAACAAAAAATTAAAATAAAAATAATTAGCTATTGTTACACGAAAAGCGTTATTTAAAAAATGACGAACCATTTATTTTTAATCATACTAACACCGAAAAATTTACTATAACCTTTCAAGTGAAAAATTTAATCAGAATTTCTACACAGCAAACTTGAAAAGCTTCTTTTATCAAATTTTCCACCTTAATCTTTTCTTAGAAAACAAAACTAAAGTTAAGACTTCAATTTACTTTTTAACTAGATTTCAAGCGATCACGACAAAAGATACCCAACACGCCCACCTACGAACATTAACTTAAATCCTTCCGCGGATAGTTTATTTGCAAGCTGATTGGAGGAAGACTAAAGTGGCCCGAGAGGGATTTTCCATTGATTGGAGGGATTTTACGGTAACTGAACACTTTACGCTTGATTCGTGTCATCATTCTCTCCTTCTGTGAACATTGCTTGTCAATGATTGGTGGTTGTGCTGATGGCCGAGAAAGAATAACAAGCCCATTTGCTTGTCATGGCCACGTCAGCGGAAGAGAGGTTTTATTAAGTTCTACAAAACTGTTTACTGGGATCAATGGAGAGATTTATAAGTCTTAAGTATAAGTTTATGGAGGAATGCATCAGTGAGATAGGGCCCTCAAGAGGTTTGATGTCCTGTGTTGTAAAACAGACTTGTTTGGAAAATATTGGATCATATGCAATGATATTTCTATTTATAGTAAATTCGGATCGAGTACATTGCAGCTTTATTAATTTTATGATGCTTTATTTCAAGATATTTTTAATGTATGTTAGCTAATATACAAATGTACTAATGAATATTAGCTATTTATTAATGAAAAGCTTTTACGTTCTTGTTAAAACTCTATGCTCATCTATCGAGTACATTGCAGCTTTATTAGTTTTATGATGCTTTATTTCAATTCATAAGCTATTTATTAATGGAATATTTTCACGTACTTGCTAAAAGTCTATGTTCTTCTATCGAGTACATTTCAACTGTATTATTTTTATGATGCTTTATTTCAGTTCATAAGCTATTCATTAATGAAAACTTTTTACGTACTTCTTAAAAGTCTATGTTCTTCTATCGAGTACATTGCAGCTTTATTACTTTTATGATGCTTTATTTCAATTCATAAGCTATTTATTAATAAAAACTTTTTACGTACTTCTTAAAAGTCTATGTTCTTCTATCGAGTACATTTCAACTGTATTAGTTTATAAGGCTTTATTTCAATTCATAAGCTATTTATTAATGAAATATTTTTACGTACTTCTTAAAAGTATATGTTCTTCTATTGAGTACATTGCAGCTTTATTACTTCTATGATGCTTTATTTCAATTCATAAGGTATTTATTAATGAAAACTTTTTACGTACTTCTTAAAAGTCTATGTTCTTCTATCGAGTACATTTAAACTGTATTAGTTTATAAGGCTTTATTTCAATTCATAAGCTATTTATTAATGGTATATTTTTACGTACTTGTTAAAAGTCTATGTTCTTCTATCGAGTACATTGCAGCTTTATTATTTTTAAGATGCTTTATTTCAATTCATAAGTTATTTATTAATGAAAACTTTTTACGTACTTCTTAAAAGTCTATGTTCTTCTATCGAGTACATTTCAACTGCATTACTTTTATGATGCTTTATTTCAGTTCATAAGGTATTTATTAATAAAAACTTTTTACGTACTTCTTAAAAGTCTTCTTCTATCGAGTACATTTCAACTGTATTAGTTTATAAGGCTTTATTTCAATTCATAAGCTATTTATTAATGGAAATTTTTATGTACTTCTTAAAAGTCTATGTTCTTCGATCGAATATGTTGCAGCTTTATTACTTTTATGATGCTTTATTTCAATTCATAAGCTATTTATTAATGAAAACTTTTTACGTACTTGTTAAAAATCTATGATCTTCTGTCGAGTACATTGCAGCTTTATTAGTTTTATAATATTTCAGTTCTTAAGTATTTATTAATGAAAATGTTTTATTTACTTTTATTAAATGTTAGTTTTAATCAAAATAAAAATAATATATGATTTAACATCAAAGTTAGATTGGCTTCAGAATTAATTAAATTGCGCAAAGCGAAATTAATTTCAAATTTACATAATTAACAACACACTTTATGCTTTAAAATTCACAAAAGATAAACCTTTTGTTTCAATAACGATATGTTTTTAAAATTTACGGAAACGGAATTTATATGAAAATATATTTCCGTAGTAAAGTAATTTACATAATGGTTTTAATAATTTGTCAACACACAAATTTTCTAAACAATTATCATTTAACTAATTTTCTTGTACTGTTTATTTAATAACTTTTGCATTTACAAACAAACATAATTAAAAATCGGTAATTTCCATCAACATTTTATTGATAGAACTAATTTTAATTAACATACATGGATAACTAATTACACTAATTACAAATGAAATAAATTCATCATTGCGAGAAAAATGTTAATTAACTTACATAAATAGATTACTACAAACGCGAAAATAATTTTAATTACTTTTCATTTCAAAAATTTATCAATAGACTTAAGATAAAAACTAAGTAAAGTTTCGCATAGTTTTCATTATAACATTATTTATAAAATACATCTAATTTACTCATATTATTAAATTTCATAATTATTAATTATTAATATAATTATGAAAATATAATGCTATTAATATTATTAAATATTGAATATTAACTATTAATTATTATTAAATTTCATATTCCTATTTATTAATATAATTAAGAAAATAATATTTATTTAATTATAAAAATTTAATTAAAATATAAAAATCTTATGCACTACTATATAATAATAATTTTCATTGAATTTACAAGACTGTATTATATACGAATTCATCAAAAAGTATGTATTGTAAGGTCTCGGCCCATACTAGACCTATAACGGCATCAAGAAGAGAGTCACCTTCAGGTTCATAGGGACATTTTAATTTTAATTACAAGAAATTTATGCATATCAAAAGAACTCTAAATGTTACAAATTATTTAAAAAACTGAAAAATAACGAATTAAACTTGATTCTCAAATGCAGTTCACTCGAAGGACGGAGATTTTCAGAGTTCACGAGTCTATGACGAATCTAATTGGCTGGACTGCGGCAGACTTTAATTATCACATGGTGTGATACAAGAAATTACAAGGAGCTCACTTTGAAAACAGGCGAAAACTCCCGCCTGATCAGTCACTTCAGAGAAAAAGACAACTGTTCTCATCGACTTGTCACATCGCCGCAGAACTCTCTTCCCCCTTCTGGAAAAACCTATCTTTAAGGAGATCCGTCAGTTTCTCTCACTTCTCATTTTTCTTTCAATTCTTTCTATTAGCTCGCACTCTCCCTATATATATCTTGTTCAAATTTTCAATCGCTAATAAAATAAATTTTATTCATCCGCTCAAGTTCAAATAAATTTTTTTGAACTTGTAGGGGATGACACTTGATGTTAATACAGTTTTATCAAATATTAATTCAGTAATTAAATTTAATTAATTAATTTTAGTTTTTTTTTAGATTTAAGTTGCATATATCTACCAATAGATGGCACCAGAAAAACTTTAAAAAATGAATGAAAATTATTTATGAAGGACTTTCTCAAATATAGTGAAAAAAAAGGAGGAATTGACTTTTAAATTTTTTTTTATATATTACTTGTTTTCTAATGCAGCTGGCAAACACTTAGACAGCTGTGTTGTATGCCTTAAGGGAAGCGCTGGACAGACGTTACTCACTTTACATTTACCCAGGGGGCGCATGTAACTTGAAGATAAGCCACGGACGCGGAACAACAATGCCCCCGAAACGCTCTACGATCATATTAGAACGGGACCTACGGTTTAAAATGGATTCTCTCATACTTCTCATTAGGGTAGACATTTTCTCAGCCCATGGTCTATCACCAATCGCGATGCAACAACTCAAATTGTTGTCTATATTCCAACTGTAATTGTTTCGTCCTATGAAGGTCGCACAGACAATGGCTAATTTCATGAGGTCTCTGCTATGAGGTCTCAATTCTCTGCTATGAGGTTTGAGTGACAGGTTATTTTCATGACGACAAACACTAATTGCATGTAATATAACTATTCAAAACATTGACTATCTGCTGCGTGCTGCTTATTTGCTAGTTTATTATTTTATGTCAAAGAATTTACATTTCTTTCTCAAGGGAAAGAAATGCCAAAACTCTTCCGGTGAGAATAAATTGCTAAGGAATTAATATAGCCACTGCAAAAACTCAAGCAGATAAAAAATATACATAAAATAAATGAAAAAAATTCATATAATTAAAGTTATTTTATTTTGTTTTCGATACAATTTAAAAATATGCAATAACTTTCTTTAAAATTGTGTTTTAAAAAATTAAGATTACGTATTTGTTTATTTTTGCTCTACAAAAAATGAAATTCTTTGTTTAAATTATCATACTTTTTTATTATAGAAAATTAATTTAAGAAGATAATTTGAAAATATCAATTTAATTATAAAGACTTTTTTTAACCCTAAATTTGGAGTAAACAAAATTTCTCTATATTTTTATATTTTGATAGCACACGCATTCTAAATATTTACAAAATCTAAGCATGGTTAATTTGACTCTTATAAGCAAAAAAACTTAACATAGTTTTTAAAAACTTACTTTAATATTTCCAATTATGGATCAAAACACAATAAAATACTTTCACAGGAAATTAAACACCGTAAAAAGGCACAGTGAAAAAATTCTAAATTGATTTCAAAAGATTAATAGGATCCGTGAAAACTAATACCCTTTCACAGTTTAACGAAAATAGATTAATCTTTTGGAGAAAGTTATCTACTTTTCAATACGACATGATACTAATGAATGCCATTTAAAACGGTAGCTGGCATACGTGGCGCTTTGGCAGCAAAGAGGAATTTGTCTTAATTCTTTGTTGCGCATTTGAAACCCAATTTCCAAGCTCATTAATTTGTTCTTTGAAAACTGTAAATTTTAAATAATCTATATTTGAATGCAGCCTATTAGAGTTACAAAATATAAACATTTGGAATTAATTATAGACTAAATAAATTAAAACATTATCGTGTTTTTTGTTATCCATTGAATTATGGTGTTCTAAAGTAATTAAATAGGATTTGTTTAATTTTTTGATTCTTAAACCTACATAAATTATTATGAAGTTAAAATATTTAACAGTATATTATTTTTTATTTTAAAAACCAGTATTTGCAAGAGGTAAATACGCAGTGTTCTTCTTATTTAAGCTATTAAGAAAATTGACTCAAATTCGTTGCGTGTGATGAATTAGTTTCTTCATATCCAGCTTGTTGAAGAGATTTTAATTACTAAAAAAAGCATTTTTCTTATTTTTATACAAGATCTTAATAATCATTAATGTAGATTACATTTTTTATAGAGTATTATATTAATAATTTCGAGGTTTCTTTATAAATATTAAAACAGGCTATAAATGCTAAGTAAATTGACCATAAATAGATTTAGCATAATTCTATGTACATTCAAAGTACGCAGATAATATGAAAACATTAATTTAATTAGAAAGAATTTTTCTAACTCTAAATTTGGTGGAAACAAAATTTTCTCAATATTTTTATAGCAAACGCATTATAAATATTTACAGAATCGTAACATAGTTAATTTCTCTCTATTAAGTAGAAACACTTGAAAATAGTTTTTAAAAACTTAATTTAATATATCCAATTACGGACCAAAACACTATAAAATATTTCACAGAAAGTTAAACACCTTAAAAAGACTCACAAAAAAACTCTAAATTGATTTCAAAAGATTAATAGGTTCCGTGAAAACTAATACCCTTTCACAGTTTAACGAAAATAGATTAATCTTTTGGAGAAAGTTATCTGCTTTTCAATACGACATGATACGAATGAAGGCCATTTAAAATGGTAGCTGGCATACGCGGTGTTTTGGCACTAAAGAGGAATTTGTCTGAATTCTTTGTTGTGCATTGAAGCCCAATTTCCAAGCTCATTAATTTGTTCTTGAAAACTGTAAATTTTAAATAATCTATATTTGAATGTAACCTATTAGAGTTACAAAATATAAACATTCGGAATTAATTATAGACTAAATAAAATAAAACATTATCGTGTTTTTTGTTATCCATTGAAGTAAATCTATTGAAGTAAAATGCATGGTGTTTTAAAGTAATTAATTAGGATTTGTTAAATTTTTTTATTCATAAACCTGCATAAATTATTATGAAGTTAAAAAATTTAACAGTATATTATTTTTTATTTTAAAAACCAGTATTTGCAAAAGGTAAATGACAGGTGTTCTTTTTATTTAAGCTATTAAGAAAATTGACTCAAATTCGTTGTATGTGATGAATTAGTTTCTTCATATCCAGCTTGTTGAAGAAATTTCAATTACTAAATATAATATTTTTCTTAATTTTACACAAGATGTTAATAATTATTAAATGAGATTACATTTTTTCATAGACTGTTATATTAATACTTTCGAGGTTTCTATATAAATATTAAAACAGACCTGCTTAAACATACCTGCTAAATGCTAAGTAAATTGACCGTAAGTAGATTAAGCATAGTTCCATGTTTATTCAAAGCACGTAAATTCTAAGTACATAACATTTCAATCAAAACTAAAGTTAATAAACCATAGGGTTAGTTTATTTTTTTACTGAATAGCTTAGAGTATTCCGGGGAAAGAATATTTAAGTTTATTGTGGGTGTTAAGTCTAGTAAAACACTGTCGGAACGAAGATCGATAAAATGCATGTAATAGGGGAATTCATAGGTGCATTAACCTAACATAACCTTTACTTTACTTGAACATGCATACTCGGCAGTTTATTATCGGTACACTCTAGCTTTAATAAAAATATTTATTAGTTTAATTATTTAAACACCTTTGCAATTAGTAGCATGCATACTTCTAATTAAATTAATATCCCGAATAGTATGAATAAATTTTTAAAAATAGTGATATGTAGTGTAAATGCCTTAATAATGAAACCACAGTAAGTAATTATAGTTTATAAATGAAAATTATCGAAAATTTAATGAAAAATTATACTTTGTTACTTGCATTTATTTTATTATTACCAACAGATAATACAAATAAGTTAAAAGTTACTAAATTTGTTTTTGTACTTAAGTTGTATGCGTTGTAACGTCTCGGCCTATATCAGACCTATAACGGCTCAAGAATAGGGCCACTTTTATTATCATGGAAACACTTTAATTTTTATTTATAAGCACTATATATATATATATATATACAAACTCTTTGTTATTATAAAAGAAATGAAAATTAAAAATATAAATTGGATCACAAATGCACGAGAAAATGACAAGCACAGTTCCCTCCAAGGTAAAAAATTTTCAGAGTTTTTGAGTCTATGTAGAATCTCAAAACATGTGTTCTGCAGCAGATCTTAATTATCACACGGCGTGATACACGAAACCACAAGAGGCTCACTTTGGAAATAGGTTGAAAGTCATGCCTGTTCTGTCACTTCAGATAAAAAGAGTAAAACAACCCTCTTTGCAACTCTCTTTGGATTGGGTCAACTTCCCTCACTTTTCATTGGAGTAGATATTTTCTCAGTTCACCAATCACGATGTACCAATCTATCACCAATCACGATGCAAAAACTCTATGGTGACCAATCACAATTATGCAAAATAATCATGGATAATTCAATGTAGTCCATAATCAATGTGGATAATTCAATCTAGTCCATAATCAATGTGAATAGTTCAATGTAGTCCATATTCCACCTGT
Source organism: Caerostris darwini (assembly GCA_021605075.1). Classification (NCBI taxonomy): domain Eukaryota; kingdom Metazoa; phylum Arthropoda; class Arachnida; order Araneae; family Araneidae; genus Caerostris; species Caerostris darwini. Next base: position 129,463 of record BPLQ01012660.1, on the reverse strand, counting down.
AATTGTTTTATCCTGTGAAGGCCGGCCAGACAACTGCTAATTTCATGAGTCTCATTATACATGACAGTGAATATCTGCTATCAGATTTGAGTGATAGGCTGTTCTCATTAGTGCAAAACACTAATTGCATGTAATATAAATATCCACAACACTGCTTATCTGCTGTCAAATCTGAGTGATAGGTTTAATATTTTCCAAAAAAATATATATTCCTCTCTCCTGGGAAAGAAATGTCAAAATTCTTCCCGTTAGAAAGAATGCTACATCGTTAAATAATTAAATTAAATTCATGGCTATTCTTATTAAAAATACACATATTTTTAAAATATACCAATTCAAAATCGTTAAAACTATCTTATGAATGCAGGTCTTTCTACGGAATATAAAAGAGCTATAAAGTGAAATAAAAATCACCAACTAAATGGTATTGTTGGATCTTTGAATGTTATTCAATATTTACCAAAGTGATGCTTTAAATTAATGAGTTGTATCTTTTGATGTTCGGATTCCATTTATCAATACCATTAAAAAGGAAATCATTTTCCCACATGATGTAATGGCAAATGAGATTCATCAATACAAACGACTCTCTTTGTCATAAGTCCAATAGACCTTAAGTGTGAAATGCATCAGTTTACGCTGTCAACTAGCAATAGGCATACGAATGAAACTACGTTTCTACACTCCCATAAACAGTTCGCAACGAACTGTGTTTTACGATACATTTATTCCATTACAACTATCATATTTATTGGAAACGCAGTCATTGTTGCGCATTTATCTGCACGAATAAATTGTCAAAGTGTGCTGGAATCTCCTATCAAAAGCCCTTGTAGATCCAACCATCTGTCTCCATAGAAGTACAACTTGTTTGCAAATACTTTTTTAAGTACCAGATGCTACACATTGTCAACATCTGACATTTGCAATTTTCTATATGTATTTTTCCTAGCTCTCTTTTCATCAGCATACTTTGCGAGTCAAAAAAAGTTTTCATAGTTACCAAATTTTTTAAAACAGACTATTATTTGATGGATCGCAGTTCAGGATCTTTATATATCTTTTCAAGGTCCATCTACATTATGTTATTTAATGTGAAAACAATATAATCTATATAACATAGGATCTTTGGCTGATGGAAGAATATATTATATTGTCTTGATGTTATACTGCAAGAGTTTCAAACCCGATAATTATATACAAATCGTACGAAATATTCTATTTAATTTTTGTTTTAATTTTCTTATAATAAATGATTGCCAGTTGTTTTAAAATTCATCTTTATAAATTATATTATTGATTACTTTGTTGGATTATATTGTTTTCGAGGCAAATAAAATAGTGAAGATGGATCTTGAGAAAATACATAAATGTCACGGACCGCAATCCATCAAATAATAGTTCATGTTTTTGCAAATTCGGTAAATGTAGAAATTTATTGGATTGGCAACATATATTGAAGACTTCTTTACATGACATTTATTTTATACTGGGAATCTTTTATACTGCTGTCATATTTCCTTAACAAAGGTTTCAGTATACTTCTTTTTGTGGGTCTCATTTAATTTCTATACGACTTTATAACAACAATTAGTGCATTTTTGAAATGACAGCTTTTAGATTACATTATTATTTTATTGTTATTTTATAATTATTTATAAATTATAAACCTAATCAAATATTACACAAACAATTATCCCTTAATCCCATTCCCAAAGTACCGTTTAGATAGCAGTAGGGCATAATGGATTATATTGTTTATCAGGTTTACTTGCGATATCAGAAATTAGGCTCTACATAATATATTTGGAGAATTAAATTACGCGTACAAAATTATATTCCTACTAAGTAGACGTGGATTTGTTCAACTAATTATGAAATATTGTTTTCCATTATTAAATCCTTTATTATTCAAGGAAAGACATGAATGTATGGAAATAAAATAATCTTGATTTTTCCATATTCATATATAATTTATTAGTAAGAAAGTAATTATTTCATAACAAATGTTTTAAAAATTAATAATATTTAATAATAAATAAATGATTATTAAAATAAACAATAATTACAATAGTAACATTAGTTATAATATTTACAACTAAAATATTTACATTATTAAATTATTATTATTAGTTGTAAATATTTGTAGCACATATTTGCTATTACACAGCCAAAATTATACGCCTGGTACCATATATATATATATGGCCCAATTGTTTGTGTTTATGCAGGAGCAATTAATGACTCCTCCCTTTTACAACTGCTAATGCTATACCACACGAAGATTACCTTTGCGATGAGACTCTTGGGATATGGCTGAGACAGAACATTAAACCGGAATTAGCATGTTTGAGAAGATCTAGGGAGGCCTATTTCTGCACTTATACCGTCCACTTTAAAATCTTCAAGTTATTTGAACTGTTTTGATACAGCAGTATACTCGGCGGCTAACTGAATTAATTAAATCCATCATTTTGAGCAGAGTACAGACGTGCAGTGTCTGTAGAGCTGTTGGTGGTGATCACACTCCATGTTGCTAGTTTGGTTTGGTTTGTCGCTATACGGTCATTTTGTGCACACTTTGGACTAATTAGACCGGGACCTAAAGTTCAACGCGGATTCCGAACCCCTAACAAACACCCATGTCATCACCAGAATACGAACCTGAAACCTGTGTTACCAAAGGCCAGAGCGCTAGCCAATTGTCCAACAGGCTGCACCTACTCCGTGATGCAGCTGACAATAAAGTGCATTAAGTGTCACTTTTCTATGTTTCCTTTTCGTGTATTTTCAAGACAAAATAAGCCTATTTTTCTTCCATTTGTGTCTTATTTGTAAAGTACTGTTAGATTAATATTTTGCAAAGCACTGTCAGGTTAATGTTTTTGCTTAAATCCTGTCCTGTAAATTTTAATGAACAGAAATTTCACAATCAAAATACGTTTGATTTTTACATAATTTTTGAAACCAGTGTATTTTACAAAAGAAAAATCTTTGAATTGCTAAACTTAGAAGTGATTCGTGAGACTTCTTGTAAGAAAAGATTAAAACCATTCTGGTAAAATAAATAAGGATGAAAAGGGTCTTTTGTGAACATTTTCTATTTTGTACTGTAGATAAAAGATACTCACTAAAAGGAAACTTCAAAGCATCTTGACTGAAAGCAGTGCAATCAATCATTTAGTGGTTCACAGTGTTAAGTAAACGTCACGAAGATGGTTTTTTTTATGGAGATAAAAGTAAATACTTTTTTTGAACACACACACAAAAAAAGTGCTAATACAAAAATTTGAAAGGGTGAACTATATACTTTTTTTAAAATTTCTGTTACTAAAAATTTGAATTCAACTAAAAATTCGTTGCTTTAAGTAAAATTTAAAATTATTTTCACAATCCAATATATATTATATGTTTTAAATTAGCTAATATTTATAAAATCTCATATTATGAAATTATAAAGTGACATGTGAAAAGAAATAAAGCAAAACAAAATTTTTATATTAATGGATATTTTATTTATGATAATATGCAAAAAAAAAAAAAATTAAAAAAAAAAAAAAAAAACTAAGATAAAAACGGATTTTTTTTTTTTATCAAATAAGGATTTTGCTTAAATATTAAAGTTGAAATAATAATATTTATAATTGAATGCTAATTTAGGACAGTTAAAAATATTTATGACTGAATAATAAATAATTTTTAAAGTATGTATTTAATTGTTTCTATTTTTTTCTTTTTTCCAATAAGATTATTTTGGATGTGTTTGTATTTTTTTTATCTATGTTACATTTTTGCAAATACTTGAAGTAACAAGAATTTATTAAACTATAAAAAATATTTCTTAAATTCAAATTAATTTAAATATATTACATTATTTTTTTTTAAAAATAAGTATTAAAAGTTTGTTTACACTGATGGTAAATTTTGTTAGTCGGTGAAATATAGACATTATTAAAAACTGACAAAATCTTATTTTCTAAGGGATGTATTGATATGCGAGTATGCTTAAATTAATTCCATTCATGTGTTAGTATAATATATATATGCAAATAACTTCATTTTATCGAGATGTCTTTGAAAAGTTAATAACTTTTAACACATTGAAATTTTAAAATATTTTTCTCCGAAAAATTACGAATTTTGTATAAAATGTACACGTTTCTAGAAACTTTTAATTCAATCTTTCTAAAGAATAAATGAAAAGAATGTTAATACATTGAAAATATTTCATAGTATGTGTTGAATTAAATTATGAATATTGAACGTAATTTATTGTAACTGGATGTATTTTTTAAAAAAATATTTAAGAAATAAAGCATTCATAAAAAAAAATTATTGTTTTTTATCAACAATACAATTATACTCAAGCATATATAATTCTATTGATAAAAGAAATAATAAATTTTTCAATTCATTATATGACTTCAATTAACTATTACGAATATGTAACATAAGCCATACAAATATTCCAGAAAATTTTTATTCATTTACAATTCTCAAATTACTGTTTTTATTATTTAATTGTAAAAATTAATTTCTATATATTGTAAGAATGAATTATTGCTTTACTTATTTTACTGATAAACCTAACAACTTTGATATGATTAAATATTTTAATAAAACATAATAATAAGATACGATCTAAAAATGCTTTAAATTCATGTATATAAAACATAAGTTAGTTAAATAATATACTAGTTCATATAATCCAGTGAATCTCAAAAGGTGCTCACTAGAAGTTTTCCAAGGGCGTCCTCAGAGAAATACGTGACCAGATATAGAAATAAACTTATCGTCTCTTTTTCCTGCCAATGTTCCCTTTCAAAGGCAGCTTCGGTTATAAACAATTAACCTTTCTGGTTTTTTTTCTTCTATTTAGTCACATGAAAAGTACCAAACAGCGATAATGCGCCAAAGACAGTTTCTGAGGAACAAAGAACGATAGCTTCCATGGTCGACTACTAGAAGTGTTACCGTCCATGTGAATTTCATTGTTATAAGAAATTTCCACTGCAGTCTATGAGACTACGCTGCCTGTAAGTTGTGGATTGAAGCTTAAACATAAAGAACTGTCTCTTGAAACCTTTTTTTAAAAGAAGAATGTTTATCAATATCTAAAAAAAGCTTTGAATATTTAGCTACAATTTTTAACACCATATTTATGGGAGTTAGGATTCTTTATCCTAATGACAATTAAGTGTAAAAAGAGAAAAATCTTTAATGTAATGATTATAAAAATTCAAATTTTTCTTTCAAATATATGTGCAAACTTTCAAGAAATCGCTGAGATACTTCAGACTCATGTTTCTCATAAACACAAGAATAAATAAATTTAAGGTACGTTTCATTTTATTTTTTATCGCGTTCTTTTCTGTAATATTTGACATAATTATTATAACATATTTCTCAGAAATCTGCTTATAGTGCTCCTACAAATAATTTTATGATTTTAAATGCCCCCTACTTCAAAATGTTTGAGAACTTCTGATCTAATCTATCAAATAATAAAATAACAAATTAACAAAGAAAAATAATAAAATAATAAATAATACAAACAATAACAACTAACATTAACAAAATTAAATAATAAACTAATTAATAATTTAAAAAAATCAAATATATATATACAGGGTAATTATAATTAAAGTCCCACTTTCAAAATACTGTAAAAAAAATAACCACTCGTCATTATGAGTTGAAATTTGAACTGAAGTTATATGAAGAAAGGGGAAACGGTACAGCAACAAAAAAAGTTCCAAAGTGTATTGATAAAGGGCGCTGTAAGAGGAATAAAAAAATTGAATTCGATTGCCAGTGACAATTTGAATCGAAATCACAACTTGTTTGCATGCGTTGCACATTAAATCAAGTATAGTGTTCAGTGTACTTTCATATTTTGGTTTTTTTGATGGAAGAAAAAACTTCTAATCCATTTAACAGTTGTGACACTGTTAGTGGAAAGCCCATCCACCATGGCAAGGTCATATAAATTTGGATGATGTCCATGCCCTATATATATAAATAACTCATATATATATATATAACATTTTGAATGTGCGACTTTCCCTGTATATATATGTCTATATATATATATATATATATATGTCTATATATATATATATATAAAGCTGCATAATAAAAATAGATAATGAAATATATACAACATATTTCATTACAAAACATGAATTAAATGCAGAAATACATATAATACATTTCTTTATCTTTTCATAAAAAAGTCACATCTTTATAACATGGAAAGTACCAAAGTGCAAAAGTTTTCTACTCCATGATAAAAAGCAATTACCGTCCTGTATTAAAAATGGAATTTTAATCTATTTTGTGCTTAAGATACTTTTAAAGCATGTTTAGATTTATTATAATTAAGAAGCATATTTTCGAAAGTTGGAAGATTAAAACATGATCCTGAAAGTTTAATGTTTTCTTTTTATGGGGTCCCACTTTTCACTTCATTAAGAATTTAATTAATTTCCTGGAGCCTCTGTTCATAATGTTCTGCGTAACATTATGAACAGAGGCTCCATGTTTCGAGACAGTAGTAAAAAGTAACTGTAAAGTAGAAATGATATTACCTGTTAACATCAACTTTAATTTAGCATAATGTAAAATATCAGCTTTTTAGTAAAGTAACGGAAAATGTTTGCACAGTTAATAATAATTTTAGATGAATTTTAATCTTCTTTAAGGTTTATGCTCACCTATTTCAGCGTGGATAGTTAATGGATGCAAATATTGATTAAGATATTTTTCGAAAAATAATAAAATAAATTTAAACTTTTACTAAAGATCACGCATTATTATGTATACAGTGCAGAAATACTTATTAAGAATTTTATTGTTTTGTGAATATAAGACCGTTGGAAGATTTTGATTTAGTGCCTTATTTCGAAATAATTTAAAAGCTTTTAAAAATTAATAAAATAGTATTAATTGCGTAATATTTTTTATTTATACATTATTTAAGTGTGAAGTTAATATATTTTTTTGTTGTATTTTAACTGTTTAGTTGATATATTTTAATCTTTATGATTTATTTGGTTTAATTAACAAGTTGAACCATTTTTGTTTTAAACAAAGAATTCATTACTTAGCAGATATTTACTGTTTGCATAACAAAATTGATCCATTTTGTTTCGCAAGTACCAAGTTGATTTTTCAACTTTACTTAAAATAACATCTTTTCATAATTGGTAGCAATTGTTTTATATCATAGTTTAGAGTTATTTATTAATTTTAATAACGTTTTATTTTGCTCTTATTGTTCGAATATAGTAAATTAATTTTATTGAAATAGGTAAAAACAAACATGTACTTTTTGGATGAAAGATAAAATATTGTTAACACAAAAGTTTTACTAAAGTTTACAAAAGTTTTACTAAAGTTTACAAATCTTTTCAATAAAATATAAATGATATACATAAAGAAAAAAAGGATAGAAATCATAGCTTTATTTATAATGGGTTGCCTATTCTATGTTTAAAAATAGAGAAAAATAAAATAATGAATATTTTAATAATATTTAATGTCATTTTAATGAAATATATATATTATTTTTGTCTGGTTTGTTCTATTGTACGGATATAGAGAACTGTAAACAATAAAATATAATTAAAAGAAAAATGTCTTAACATAGCTACTCAAGGTTTTATTAGAACTGAATTTTTATAAAGAAAAAACAAATTGTGGCTGAATTTGAAAAACGAAATGTATTTAAAGATTTAATATAGAAAACCAATAAAAAAGAAGAGAGCTTTTAACACATTTTTAATAAAACTACTGATTTAATTTTATAGAAATATTTAAATAAAAAAAATATAATTGTAACAAATTGCTAACTTGACATTGCGCCAACTATGATATAAGAGCCGTAGATTACAAAATTTCGAAATCTCTTCGTATCCAATTATCTACCTCTAAATAACATAAGACATTCCTCACAACCAATCTTATGGTAACTCTGTCAATACAATGAGTTTTAAAGAATCTCATGTATATAGTATATGATCAGAATCGAAGATTTAATATAGAAACCCTCTTCCCCAAATCGTGTTTATTCATTTTAATAAAATCTTCTGATTTACTTTTAAGGAAATGTTTAAATTAAAATAAAGAAGTAGTTTGAATAACTAGCAGATCCTAGCTTTTGCAAATGTCACTCCTGTGAATCAAACATACATTAATTCTTTCATTTAACCATTGAAAATGCAAAAAAAAAAAAAAAAAAAAATTATTTAAAATATCTTAAAACAAACAAACCTATTTTTGATAAAATATTATGTATACCGTTAACATTTTGTATACATAATAATTGGCATCATAAAGAAAAATTGACGATTAGTACTTACATAATAAAAGCAAAATAAGTTCAATTGATCCTTTTCCTGTAAACTTTATCATTAATCTCAATTTACATGCCATGCCTATTTGATCACAACAACTGATAGGCATCTATACGCACGAATACCTAATAAAACGTTACAAGGTAAAATCCTTTTGTTAAACCTGCCAATGCTACTCTAATGTCCACTGAAGCCAGCATCGTCTAATTAAACTAGAATTCAAGTTCCAGGTTTCAATGTTTTGGTTTCATTACCTTTAATGCAATGATATTATGTCAACCGTGTTAAAATAGCTAGCCATAGTAATGCCTGTTGTTGGGTTAATTTATACCTGTTCTCCTTGCTATTGCCGTGAAGGGTAAGGAATTTACATTTGCCATGCATAGGGCATTTCATTAATTTTAAAGCAATGATAATCTGTCCAATATGTTAAAATAGCTGCCTTCAACAATGTCCTGTTGTTGAGTTAATTTATATCGATTCTCCTTTGTGTTGAAATAAAATTTGAGGGGTTTACATTTGATATGTTTTTGATGCATTTGATATTTTGATTTGGTTTGACGCAACAAGCATGTGTTTGATAAAATGGTATAAATGATAGGAGATTAACTTTTGTCATGTATTGGATGTTTCAAATAAAAGGAGGATAAGGGAACAAACAAGCCAATGTAAGGACACCTGTTTAAACCTATTGGGTAAATTTTATGCTATATGACAAAATTACAATGTACAAAACTAGCATGTTGTAGGGATTTAGCTCAAATTCAATGGAGTGACTATTTTCAGAAATGAGGTAAATCTACAACATTTGTGACAATACAAGTAAAATGCATCTTATCAATGATTAGATTGTCAAGTGATAGGCTTTCCTGTGTTTTCTTCCATGAAAAAATGAGATCAATTACCACTAAATGTTCTCTCAGAGGCCTATACTCGTGGCTTAAATTATATCGATCCATGGCAGTCACTACTTTCAGAAACGAGGTAATTCGTTGACATTTGTGACAATAGAAGTAAAGTATCTCTCATCTACTGTTAGATTGACATGTGATAGGGTTTTCTGTGTTTTCTTCCACGACATATAAAAATTGGATTATTTACCCCTAAAAGTTCTCCCAGAAGCATTTTCTCATGGCTTAAATAAGTGGCAAACTATGCGCATCGATATTGAGCAACAAAAAATAAAAATATCTGAATTATTTTCATAATTACTTTATGTGATGTTTTCAAGCGAAATTGTTTTTTAATATATTTTTTCCTTAAATATTTCAATCGGATGAATAGAAGATTCAATTTTTACAAATTTTACTTCATTTCTGGTAAATATGTTTTTCATGTTTTATTAAAATTTTGAAAGACTTTTTGAATCAATTTTAATGGTCACAATGATGAATGGAAAGAGTTATTATATTTAACATTCATTGTTTTAAAATGTAGGAGTCTTTGATCAGAGTTCAATCATTATTAAAACAGTAGACATGCAGCAGATTTATTGTTACTGATGATACATAAACGAATATGTGCTAGATTGAAATCACATTGTGACATCACACTATTGAATGAACAACTACATTGATCTAGGTGATCTCAGATTTCTTTTCTCCTACTTTAACCATTGGAAAGATTTTCCATACAGATAATATATCGTCCCTATTCCCTGCATTTGCAAGACATTTCCCTTTTCGTTACCATATACTATATTAAACAGGACATCTTAGAAACACTCTATCAAACTATCCAACATTCCCAAGGTAAAGCAACACTTTATCCAGTAGAACTCAATTGTTATAAATAAAAATTGGTTAGTAAATAATTAGGTATCTATATATATATATATATTTTTACTGCTTCGTTTAATAAAAAGATAAGATATAGTTCCTTTGAAGATTAAAAAATAAAATAAAATTAGATATTCTAATTTCCAAAATTAAATTAATATGTATAATGGTGTTTACATTAATATAATGAACTGAACGGTAATTGAAAAGAAAACTCAATATTTACTTTGTTGTTTTATGTTATTCTCCCATCATATTTGATGAAGAATTTATACTAGTTGAGAATAAAAGTTAAAACATCTGATTTTATATCAATTTCTATCGAAGAATAAGAAAAATAAATTTAAAGCACTATTAATTTTATACTATATTTTTACAGTAACAAAAATAACATGCAACCATTAATAAGGAAGTAAAATATTAATCAATAAAGTTTGCAGATAAACATTTTTAATTATCCATAAGTTCCAAATTCCTTTTGAAAAACTATCCTCATAATTGAATAATCGATTAATTAATAATAATTTAAATTGCCAAACAAAATGAAAAATTTATTATTGCTGCACTCTGTCTTTAATTTTCTTTTAAAATTCATAGTTAACGAATGTATTTTTCTTAAAGGCTTTTTCAATGTTCGTAAAGCAACTGTTTTAATATATAGCTTGTTTTCTCATTATTATCTATTAAATAACATAAATATATAAATTCTAAGAATGATATAAAATAAGATATTTTAAACATAAATTTAATTGTTATCATCATCATCATAAATGAATATTAAATTAATAAATAGATAAAGCTAGTAGTTGTATGCTTGTTCTGTAAATATTTATAAACATTCGTTAGTGCATACCAGTGTTGTAATAAAAGTTTTATTTATATAAATAGCAATGTTAAATGTTGAAATTTTGATTTAAAATTAATGCGAAATTCAAATGAAATGTTTTAATTCATAAATCTTTTCATATATGATAAAAACAAGTGAAAGGCTTCTAAAAATCCTCAAATGAATTGATTTATACATAATACTACATTCTTACTATAAAGATAAATAAAATAAAAAAAATATATTTGTTTAAAAAAAAAGTATTTGTTGAAACGGTTTTCTAATAACTTATTAAAATAATTGATTTTGCTGCATAAATTAAATAACCAACATACATGCTTTTATATAAGCATATTATCATATTCACTATGATTAATACATTTTTTAAATATTTATTCACAAAAATTTCGTTGCAATCAATAAAATGTGTTTTGAAAAAGGAAAAAAAACCTGATAGGAAAATTATAAGCATCAATGTTGTTCTGTTGCAAATTCGATATTGTTGTTATTTAAAAACATTTAATACTATATTGTAAAAAAAAGCATTAATTTAAATAAAAGTATATAGTGTAAATTAAAAAAAATGCATTTTTTTAATTATCCTCCCAATTTGTTGTTAATTTCAATTATTTTAAATAATAGGTACAGGGCTATATTTGACCAATTCTTCAGCTTCTATATTGGCACGTATTCAGTTGACAGGTTACAGGAATTCAGTTAATTCCGAAACGAGATGACTTGCCGAGTAAAATATCTCACAAAAACAAACAGTCTCTTCTGCATTCCTCAATCCTGTACCAAAGACGAAATTAACGGTGGAATATTGGTGGGTCTCATATGGAACAAAGACAGCCACGATGATCGTTAATGTTTGGTTTGGTTTGTCGCTCTGGGGTTATCTTATTCCCACTTTGGGCTAAACAGACCGGGATCTGTAGTTTAAAGTGGATTCTGAACCACTAACAAACATGCATGCTTGCACCTGAATCCTGGGATAGAAAAGGCCAGAGCGCTAGCCACTTGGCCACCAGGCCGCTATGAGCGTCAAGGAGAACTTCGGAGGACTTTGAGGAGTAAAAGCCTGGATTTCAGCGTCGTATGGAAGAAAGCCCGTGAAATATCCCACCTCTATGGGAAATGCTTCACACACATTGTTATAATCGCTGAAAGCAGCGACTACAATAATACCGCCAGTAGAATAGAACCTCAGCTCTGCTGAACGCTAGCTTCTCAAGTTGTTACCCAGTCGACCCAAATCAGTCTGGCTGGGAGGAGTTCTCCTGTTGGTTTCTAGCATGACACTAAATTACATATGAATGCGGATGTATGTAAGTGGAACACAAGACTTTCCAGTTATATAAAAAACCCAATTATGTATTACATGTCAAACTCTTAACATGTTTGATGTTAATAAAAAAAATGCATTTCCAATTTCGTACTTTTTTCAAACTTAATCCTACTACTAATTTCATATTTATTTTTCTTAGTTAAATATTTTTTTTTTTATAAAATTATGCTCAAATACTTTAAATACTTTTACGTATACTTCAAATAACATAATATAATGCTCTTTGTATATTATTCTACTCGTCATTTGTTTCAGCTTCAATGACAAATGGGCTTGTATAGCAATTGGCTCAATTAATCTTTCCTTTACTGCTGTTTGAGCAATCTGAGGAAATATAGTATATTCTGTTTGCAGATTGATTTATTATTAGTGATTTTCTATCTGACATTCCCTTTCAAGGAATGATGTGTTACTTACTCTAATAATTAGTGGTGAAAGTAATTATTTAAAGTCTTCGTCAAATGTTTTAAGCAATGTTTTATATAAAATCACTGACTTATTTAGATTTACAGCTTGAAGTAAACATGCAAAATAACCGATACATATAAATCATTTATCGTTAATCACAGTGTTTAAGATTCATGACAATTACTATTAGCTCCCTGTCAATTTAAAGGTTTACGGATAGTAAGAATCTACCATGCATTCTCACGAGAACTATATAGACTGCACCTGAAACGACAATTTGCCAGATTGACGGATAACCTTGGTTGCTTAGCAACCTGTATCTCCTGCTTCGTGAGTGAGGTAAGTTTCTTAAGCTTTAAGCCCATTGATTAGATAGAAAAAAAGTAATAAAAGTATATTATTAATTTAATTAAAAATTAATTATTCGAATTTTTTATTAATTAATAAAAAAAAATATGCATATATATATTTTTTATATTATTATTATAATTTCAAGAAGGTAATAAAAAAATAAATAAACAATAGAAACAAACAAAAACAATTAGAGGGGAAATTGTGACTCAGTGGAGAAACTGCATGGTAATTCGGAAAGGACGATATCGAAACGTTAATGAATAATATTCAGAACAGCGCATGGTCTTAACACCTGAAAAGCAAAGAGAAATATTTAAACAAACTGGATGCACCATGAATTCGCACGAAAAATCCGCGTGCAGAGAGAAAAAGAGAAATAGTTAAATAAATTTTACTCGACATGTGTGGCAACAGTAGAGCGTTCCATCGTTTTAAAAATTACAAGCTAATTAGTCATGGTTTGTTAGCTGTAGTTTAGGCTCCATGTTGCAGTGATTGTTTTGTTAGTTAGTAGTCTACTTTTCGTTGTACAAAATAAATGATACGTTTGTGATGTCTCTTCTGAATTCTAACGTTTCAATAATCATATTCACTTTATGTTCCCCATTATTCGAAAGCCAAAAATTTTATTTTTGTGAAAGTTCCAAAGTTGTAGATTACGCAAAATTTAACTAATACCATTACGTCTTCAAAGACGAATACACCCGTATAAGGGCCATAAAGTGTGTTTGTTGTTTCTTATCCCACTTGGCTGGCCAAGCCCACGAGCCCATACGTGCTCATGATTGAAGGGGAAGGAAGCAGCTTCTGTTGTGATGGAGCACCCGTAGGTAGAAGCCTGACTTTTGCTCCGTGACGCTCTTACAGTCATAGGAGACCGGGACCTACAGCTTAAAGTGGATTCCGAACCACTACAAACATCCATGGCACCGCCGGGATTCGAACCCGAAACCTGTGGCACCGAGCGCCAGACACTCGGCCATTCAGGTCCCAAATTTGCCAACGGCACGCGGTGTTCCCAGGTGGTCACCCACCCAAGTACTGGCCGCGCCCAATGATGCTTGACTTCGGTGATCTAACAAGAACCGGTATATTCAGCATGGTACGGCCGTTGGCTTTCCATAAAGTGTACTCATATGATGGTAACATTCCCAGAAAATAGCCTGTAAGTAAAGATTACACTAAATGAAATTGAGATACAATTGTTTATGTGTTTAATATAAATGTTTCACAATCATTTATTTTGAATGCGAAATTAAAATGCTTTTAAAAAAGAAATTATAAATTTTCTTAACTTTCATTAAATAATTAAACTTTAAATACATATATAATAAAGAATATATAACAAAAGGAGAAAATGGACAGTGGAAATTACACGGAAAAGTAAGATAAAAACAAATAAATAAAACAATTGAGAATCTTTCACATTCCCTTTCAAAATATTTTAAATATAAATGTGATAGCTATGTGTTATTGATTAATGGACAAAGCAGCAAATTTTATAAGAACTAAAACTGTACATTTTTGCCTCAGTGAAACAAATTTTCACATTTAAGTGATTCTGAAAATGATAAGAAAATTGTAAAGATTTACAAAATTTATGGAAGGATATGTCTCTATCGTTTGTACTATTTCTTAATAAAATTTTAATCTCTTTTATAAATGTTTTGCCATATTAAAAAATAAACATTTTTATGCCTCTTATCTATTTTAAGAGGAAAATTTATATTTTATCAAACAAAATTTCTATCTAAAGGTATAATTTTATGAAATAAAATCGTAAATTGTGACTGAATGTATATAATTAATAAGCGTTTCAACTTCACTACCTAATGATAAAAAATACAATTTAGAATATAAAACTTGAAGCACTATAAAGAGTTATTTAATTGAGCCGATGATTAGTAAATGTATATGGTTTGTGAATATATATATAATTAATAACTGCTATAAGATTAGTAAATGCCAATTATTAGTAAATGTAGCAATACAGAGATGTTGCATAATTTTCCAAGATGAAGTGCTGCACAAAATGAACAGGTTAAAAATACTTGGATTTATTTCTATCCCCTACAATATGCTATGTAGTATGGTATCGTTTCAAAATTTCCGAGTTCTGTACTACAGAATTTTTCTGAAATTATCTCTGTTTGATTTAATCACTAAAACATCTGAATGGTCGAAGATCTAACTGTATCTACTCCGTGATACACAATATGGGAGGGGCACATTAGCCGAAGTGACTGGAAGTATTTGGTAAGCGGAAACAAATTACCATAATTTCCTGTTCTTAATCTATAGCGCCGTATATGAGCAGGAGTAAATTTTTTTGCCCAGAAATTAAAAATATCCTATAATAAGCAGAATCGTACAATCCACGCATCTTCTTTGATGTATTATTTACCAACAGGTTCTGTTTTTATAACCATGCCATAAATCTAAATGTTTTCCAGCTTTAAATAATTTTATGATACTATAATTTTATAAAAAAAAATTATAATGTAAGTTTAAGATTGCGTAGATAGACATAAGGTTTACATTTAAAATAATATGGTAAAAACAAAATCGAAGATATTTTTACATTGATTTGTATGTTTTCAAAAATGATGAAAATCTTGATCAATATCACAATTAATTGTTAATTTGATCTTCTGAAAAACAATTTTGATTATCTATAGCTTCGTTACACATCTTCATTCCTTAGCATACACCTATGAAAAAAGTGTGTCGCATTTTGTAAAAACATCGTCCACAACAATTATGTTTATTCTTTATGTTTAAAACATTGTTTATTTATTTCTCACTTAAACCTTTTTTGTAGGGGTATTTTATCAATTTTTGGTTAACATGCTTTTTGAAGTTTCAACACAGACTAGCGCAAACAGCTGATTACTACAATATATAGGCTACCAAATAAAGCAGCACTTAAGACTCCCTGCTTCCTTCCTTTGTGGAGTTCGATTGAAATGCTAAGAATCCACAGCTGTTCAGGAAATTCCTTCGTTTATTTCTGCTGATCATCACTTCAAAATAAGTTTATTTACTGAAGATATTTTATGTCCAGTCGGAACATTTCCGGATTGATATAAATCGGTATAACTTCGATTAGTGAAAAGTAAACATCATAAAAGAGCTCCGAGCTTATATCTACTTTTTGAGTCGCCTACAAATAAATATGTTGCTGCTTTATATTAGGTCAGTAAGAAAATAATTTCGACTTTTAAACCATTTAAATAAATCGTAAAAACCAAACGTACTTTCTTGTCAACCCAATACATACGAAATGTATGATAAAACCGAATTAGCTTTCTATGAGACATATTATGACATTTACTTTGTCATTTAGTTTTTTCTTGTCGACCTAGGTAGATATTTGTTTTTCTGGAGAATAACATCTACTGAAAACATTTAATTTCACATTGCACTTATCCAAATAACATAAATTCTGATATGCCCATTCAGTTTCTTCAAAGTAAATTATCTCTTATAATCAAAATAATTAGGCATAAGTAGATAAGATTGAAATAATCGTAGAATCAACATTATATATATATATATACTGTGTGTATCTGTGTGTGTTGGTTTACATGAGTTTCCGTGTTAGGAAGATGTTTGAATATGCATAAGCCTATATACTGATTACAAACGTTAATCTGGATCTATTTGAGTGATCTGATTATGTAGGATGTAAATTCAGCTACAAGTGTATATTAACTAAGTCTATATGAATATAACAGTGAGTATATACATATATGTATATACATAAATGCCCGAACTTATGTAATAATAAGCAGCCCTAAGTAATAATAAATGCAATTACACATATTTATATAAATATGTGAGTTACGCATTCTTGCTCATACGTATAGTGTATGAGCATGTAATGTAAAAAGTTATGTGTATATGATGTATGCATTTACTCGTGTATATATTTAACGTATGTGAGCATATAGTGTGTTTATGTATATTTTTTTTATACGCGTGCGGTTTGTACATATGCCTATATATGTAGTTGTGCATGCGTGTAATGCTTATATATTCATGGGAATATATATATATATATATATATATATATATATATGTGTGTGTGTGTGTGTGTGTGTGTGTGTGTGTGTGTGTGTGTGTGTGTGTGTGTGTGTAGTGTATGCGTTTATGTATATCTGCTAGTATATATGCTCACATTTATGTGCATGTGTATGCACTGCTGTGCCCATTGTTTTTCAAAAACTCTTTATTTATTTTTCAAATTTATTTTATCGCCTTCAAAGTAATCCCCTCTGGACACAATGCAATTATGCCAACTTTTTTTCCCAATCCTCAATGCATGCTAAAAACTCATCGGCAGGAATGGCCTTCAAGACGTGCGGCGATTCACGTTGAATCTATTCAATCGACTCAAAACGGTGTTCTCAGAGTGGTCTTTTGAGTTTAGGGAATAGCCAGAAGTCGCACAGTGGGGATACGGTGGTTGTGAAACGATATGGGTTTCATTGTTGGCGGAACAGTCACGAAGAATCAATGCAGTGTGATCTGGCACATTCGGTATTTTCAGTTATAATCAAGATTTGAAGCGTTTGAGGCCCAAAATTGAATTGACCGATCCTTTTGAAATTCCAACATCATCAGAAAGGTCTCTAATTGTAAATCGACGGTTTGCAAGCAACAAATCGTTAATGTTTTGGACGTGAGCTTCGCCGGTTGAGGTTGATGGTCGACCAGAGGGGTCTTCGTCTTCAATGCGTTCTCTGCCTTCTTTGAACTGTTTATACCACTTCTAAACTAATCTTTCCGATATAAGAATTCTCAACAAATGCCTTCTGAAATATTTTATACTTTTCCGCAAACCAAATTTAATGCAAGTTCTTTGCTCAATTAATTCAGACATTTCAAAAAGCGCCGGAATCAGTTTTAGCGTCTCACAAAGCCAAGCGTAACTCAAACACTAATGAATATATTGACGTCAAATTTCTCTCATATGTCAAGAACAGTGCCAGCAACCTAAAGGAGAAAATAAATGAAATTTGATAAACCCCGGGAATTTTAAATTGGTCTTACTTTTTGAACACAGTAGTATGCGTGCATAGATGTATACACCATATATGTAAGTATGCACATTTATACGCACGTGTATAAATATTTGTATATGCATGTATGCACATATGCAAAATGTACATATATATGAAATATACAAGGTGTACATGTGCGCATGCATTAGAATATTTTAGCTGATTTTTTATAGTGATCGTTAGAAATAACCAGCCTAAAACAAATCCTTTGTTGTACAAAATATGTTAATTAAATGTAATTTTTTTTTTGTATTTCACGCCATTCGCAGCATAAATGAAAGTTATTCAAACGTGTTATCAGAGGACCAGATAATGAATGTTTTTTCCTCGAATTTAGATAACTTTATTATGATTTAGACACCTAGTTATTTCACAGATGTTGTGTAATATGTTAAATAAAATCTTTGCTTAAAGTTTTCATTATAATCTGTATGCTTATTTGTAAGCATATTAAAACCAGCAATATGTATATGAATAAGAATAATTGTACGTATGCGCACATACATGTATGAATAATCATATATATATATAATCATACATGTATATATATATATAGAATCATACATATATGCATGTATATATATGCAAGTATTTAAATATATGTATATTAATAAACATTAATTTATAAATTTACTTCAAGATTCTTTTTTCGTTTATTTGAAAAATATAAATTTTTTTTAGATAAGACATAACTAATTACCCAGGGGGCGCGTCTTGAAGAGAAGCCACGGACGCGGAGTTAATGCCCCCGCAACGCTCTACGATCCTGTTAGGGCCGGGACCTACGGTTTGAAGTGGATTCCGAACCACTACAAACATCCATGGCACCGCCGGGATTTGAACCCGATACCTGTGATACCGAGCGCCAGAGTGCTAGCCACTCGGCCATTCAGGCCCCATTTACTTCAAGATAAATTCATTAAGCGAACTTATCTAAAGGTTACAGTTAATTTTTTAATATAATCTATACGACTTTTCTTTTTAGCAAACAAATAAAAAAGGAAATATACTATTATTGAAAGCCGAATTAAATTAATTAGAACCCAAACTAAACTAGTAAAACTCCATCCTTCCCAATAGAAACCGTGAAACTTTATTACTCTTGAACTTGCATGGGGTACACTAATCCTCTAATTGGGTGCATTAATTCTGTCCTCGCCAACAGCGTCGGAGACATTGGTCTAGAAAGAAACAGAAGGTTCCCTAAAAGAAAAAGTGCTGTGAATCTTCCAGTAAAAGCAGGTCATCGATTTGTTGCAAGGGAAAGGGAGAGAAAGAACGGATCTTGGGAGGTCAGCTGTGTTTGGGGCGATACTTTTTCATTGACGAACGCCAAGCTAACGAAAATCTAATAACTTGGACTTCTCATTTGATTTGCCCCCGTGGCACTTGATGTCCGTGGAATTGTGTCACACATGACCAAATGCGGCCTGAAAAGCTTCGGAAGTGACGCTCGAAGTGATTTGTCTTCATTTAATGTGACTCAAATATGTGTTTCTGAAAGAGCCATCC
The DNA here is from genome assembly GCA_021605075.1 of Caerostris darwini. NCBI lineage: Eukaryota > Metazoa > Arthropoda > Arachnida > Araneae > Araneidae > Caerostris > Caerostris darwini. Next base: position 109,814 of record BPLQ01012660.1, on the reverse strand, counting down.
TTTTCTTAGCGTTTAAAAATGAGGATAGTTGTTAATAATTTGAGGATTCAAAGCAATGCAAATTAGGATATTATAAGCATTTCAAAATTTGTAAAAAAATGTTTTATAAAATCTCAATGGGCTTTCTTTACATCCTAAGAAAATGCAACAAAATAATATTATATAATATCCACTGGGATTACATTAATAGAAAGAATACTTGTAGCCGCAGCAATGCGGATGTCATACAATGCCTATTTATTAAAATTATAAAGTGAGAAAAAAGTACATTTGAAAACCAACAGCAATTTGAGAAATAATTTTGTCTACTGTTGTGCCGTAAATTAGCCAATGTAGTTAAGGTGAAAATTGTTCTAAGTTTGAGTCCTGATGGCGATGCGCATTTCAATTAATATTAAAAAAAAATTAGAAGAGACTCAATAATGGTTGTGGATTATCAAATAAAAAACGGTTTGGCTATTTTTATTAGTAATGTTACTGAATATTAACCATTCCCAAATTAAGATTGAAAATTTATTTGAAAATGTTAAATATTCGAATGCTTTAGGAAAACATTTTCAATATTCGAATTCTTGGAAAACTTATTTATTCAATTCCTTCTATTAGCTCACACTATCCCTATATATATCTTGTTAAAATTTTCAATCGTTAATAAAACACTTTTTATTCATCCACTCAAATTCAAATACACTTTTTTGAACTTGTAGTGATGACACTGGTTGTTAATAGAGTTTTTTCAAATATTAATTAATCAACTAAATTTAATTAACTAATTTTAGTTTTTTTTAGATTTACGTTGCATGGTTTTACCAATAGATGGCACCAGATAAACTTAAAAACAGAATGAAAATTATTTAAGAAGGACTTTCTGCAATATAGTGAAAAAAAAGTAGGAATTGACTTTAATATTACTTTTTTTTCACTATATTGCAGAAAGTCCTTCATAAATAATTTTCATTCATCTTTTTAAGTTTATCTGGCGCGATATATTGGTAGATATAGGCAACTTAAACCTAAAAAAATTTTAATTAATTAATTAAATTTAATGACTGAATTAATATTTGAAAAAACTATATTAACATCAAGTGTCATCCACTACAAGTTCAAAAAAATGCATTTGAACATGAGTGGATGAATAGAAAGCATTTTATGAACGATTGAAAATTTGAACAAGATATATAGAGAGAGTGTGAGCTAATAGAAGGAATTGAAAAAATAGGAAGCGACTTTAAATTCTTTTTTATATTACTTGTTTTTAAAACTGATTAATGAACTTCTTCTAATTTCCTCTTGGACAACATACAAAAGTGGACTGTAGTAGTATTAAAGTTCCTTCTGGGGGACACATAAAAAATGTTGTTGGTAAACTATAATGCCAGTGAAGATATCTGTAAAATTACTAGAATATTTATAAAAATCTCTTACATTAAGAAAATAGCTTAATATTTAGAATATAAAAACAATACTTGTTGCAATCATAAAATGAGAAATTCACATTAAATGTAACCAACAAATACGTTTCAATTCTTTTCCACAACAGAACGAGATCAATTTATTTTAATTTTTTAATTATTTAAACATTTAATTAATTAATTATTATTTTAATTATTTTTAATATAATAAATATTTTATTTTAAATTATAAAATAAGCATACCTTGAATAGATTGTACTAAAAATGCTACTTTAATCTTATTTAATCATAAAATAAAATGCGGACATGATAAGACTTCTATGACGACTTAAAATATTTATGATGATATTATCTAAGTTTCTAAGATTTTAATAAAAATTTAGAGTATATCTCCCAATGCAACCTTGCAGAAAAATAATCAGTAATCACATACTTTGTTAAAAGAATTAAATAATTTTAAAGTAAAAATTTATTACTTAACAATTTAGTTTTAAATAAGTGGTTCAAATCAAGTAATAATTATTGTCTTTATATATAAAGTTTTATTACTATGTTTTTAAATACAGTTTGTAAGCTAATAATAAGAATTATAGTTTGTTATCTATTATTTGAATTATCATTTCTATATTTTATTAATGCATTATTAACGCTTAATGTACTATGTTATTTGTTATTAATGTCAACTTTTTTCATCTTAAAACAGATTAGCTATTTTTTATTATTTTGGATAAAATTTTAAGCCATAAAACCTAAAGAAAAACTAAATAATAATTGCAATGCTAAAAATATAACATTGTTTTAACAAAAAGGAACAAAAATAAATGATTACATCATGAACATAAGGAAATTTTATTTAAAAAATTTATTAATATTTGAAAATGTTCTTCACCTTCAGAGTTAAAAAAAATTCTTTCGATTATCCTAAATTTAAATTATTTATGATATTTATATTACCTATATTGAATAAAATATGTTGAATAATAGATAAAAAAAAATTAATGTTTCCCAAAAAAATATTTTTTTGTGGGGCTTAAAAAATAAAAAATAAAATTATCGAATAATGTTGAGGAAAGAAATTGAAACATATTGTTCGGATACATTTAAAACGTGTAAAAAAAAAAGTCACAATTTTACAAACACTAAATGCTAAAGATAATTTGAAAAAATAGAAATTTCTTAAAAATATATTTCTTTTCCAATAAAAAAGAAACGGGTTTTTTTAAATATATGACAAAATAATAATGTATATGATGAAATTGACGTAAAATACTTATGTAAATAATAAATTCGTAAAAAAAATTTTAACTTATTTTGAGACCATAAAAGTGTGAATACATTTCAAAATTTAAAGTTCCTTAATAAATGAGTGGCAATTAATTTTTATCTGCAAAATACAGAAAACACTGTTTGCTGGTTTTGTTACACTATTTTTCATTGCATCGCATTCCACAAGCATCAATCTTGAAGAAAATGAAAGAATTTCTCTAGAGCAAAAGAATCTAGAAAAATCCAGAGCCAAAAACATTTTCTCTTTAATTGATCTTCATATCTCACACCCAGACAATTTCCGCCTTGCGTAGGACCAGTGGCTAATCAGCGAGGACATCGATCGTAGTTTGGACTTTTTTTTCCCTGAAGCAGAAAATAGAATGTACCGAAAGGCAGAGTTGTCGATGATAATTTATCATGAAAATCTTTACGTCCAAATGGTTTTCAGAAGAATATTTGTATAAGATAAATTGGTGTCAAAAGTGCAGAAGAGCAAAATAATTCTATGGAGACACATAATACAAACAAATATATTGGTGAATTATAATAACAGTTTCCTAGCATTCAATTATTATGTCACAATAAAGATTAGGATCGGTTTTGTTTCAATCCAGAAACTTTATTATAACAAATGACGTTAATAAATTGATTTTGTTTCCAGAAAAGAATATTTTGTCTACCATTTGATGCGATAAATAAAAACAAAATTATGATTGAAATAAATGCTATTGTTGAATAAAATAATAATAATAATAATAAAATTGAATTATTATAATTAGCATATTTTAATGTATATTTTTGATCTAAAATATTAAATATACTTTCTAACAATTTCATATTTTCATATATTTTTTTTTTAAATTCACGTGTTTATTATGTGTGGCAATTCGTGCACCAATAAAAGGAAATTCCTAAGTAATAAGTTCAAAGTTGCGGCTCATGTGAGGGCAATGTCAGTCCTGTGTTTCTGGTTAATAGGAGGTCCCAGGATGCCAAAATGCTGGTAGTTATCAACTCTTCGTTGTTGAAACTGCATAGGAATCAAACGAGGAATCTCTTTTTAAGCATCTCAAGAACGATGGATGTCTTCTAAGGAGTAATCCAAACAGTACAAGGCCTGACTAGCGTCATTGCAGAGATCTGCTTTCTCTGCTTTGCTTTGATTGCAGAGATCTGCTTTCTTTCTCATCTTTTTTTATAGATGTTGTATGGTCCGGTGTTGGACTCAAATTTCGTTTTTAATTATTTGAATTCCTTTATTAAAAAAAGTGCCCCATCCAAGACTTTTGTTGTCATTACCTTACTTTTTCTTAGAAGAATCATATTTTAAAAAAACGTGATGATAAGATAATACATTGACTTCTGATATTTAGCAGATTTTTAATTGTGCCCTCCGGGAAAATGACATTACAAAGAATTCGCGTATTCGAATCCATATGGGCTTGCTTGCTATTGGCAACGTTTTAATTCAGAAAAGAAAATATCTGGTGACTTGCTCATTGAAACAAGCACATCGTCTCATTTTAAAACCTGTTTAATAGCGGGAGAATTTCCTTGAAATGGATACAAATGTTGAAAGATTTTAAACACACAGTGCTCAATACATGTAATATACGAACCCTATTTAATGTGTTTCACTGATGAAGAAATTGAACAGAAATTACATGATCAGGATGTTTGATTTCTACATTGTTCGCTGTTGTTTCGTTGTCGAATAGCAATAAAAGGATATAAATATTGCCTGCAAAACAATTTTTTTGGCTTTACGCTTCTGAAAATCATTAAAGCAAGATACTTCAATTGCCCTAACACAATAGAGCTCAATTTTTTTTCTTTTCAACTCAATGAAATTTCAAAATTTTCTTTGCTACACTGTCACACATGCACAGAACATAAAGCTGAACCAAAATGTGCTAATCGTCAATATTAGTATGCTATTTAACTCAAATCTGTGCCCTGACTGGCAGATAAATAAGAAAAATTAAAATATGAATATAACTTGAATCTTAACTTATGTTAAGTTCAAAAATTTGTAATTTAAACTACTTCCTCCTACGCTGTTAAAATCCAGAACAAATATATTTCTAAATTTCATAATAGTTCAACCTATGCATTATGTTTTCATAATGACCAATAATAACTCAACATTAATAATTTGTCACTTCGAAAACTTCAATTACAATCTCGATGTACTCTTTCTCCTGCGACTGTTGATTTGATACCCCCTCGTCGGTATCTACCTTGATTAACACTACAATTTTGGCCATCGGAAATCCAGCATACGGAACTTAAAATCAAAAATGCTTAACTCATAAAAGCATGTGAAGATAGTAAACTGAATTCAAATTAACAATATTGAACAGTATGCAAATTAAATGGACTGAACAGCTTTATCTTCAGAATCTGTATCACTAACAGAATTAGACTAATCGGACAGTAATCTCACTAGATGGTACAAATGACCAAATCATTGTAAGCAATCCAGATTAGAGTATTAAACTTGAACAACAGTCATACATTACTTGATTTTCAACACTTGCATATGTAATGCAAGAATCAAATTCACATTGAATCATCAAAACCTATTACGAATTTAATACTAATATTGATTTTATTAGTCATATTGTTTTTTTATTAATATTGCATTTCTGTCACTCGCTTTAGCATAATTTTAGAACGAGTTTATTCAAAAAAAAAAAAAAAAAAATGTTTTGGCACGCAATGACCAACACTGGCCCTTATTCCACAGTATACTTCTACCCACAAACTTTTGATTTTAAACTTCTATTTATTTAAATCGTTTATTCATCTTCAGAACCAAACTTCACTGAATTCACTTCTGGGTCTTAGAAATTCCACAAAATATTTTCTCGTTTATTGATCGACAGTAGTCAAAATATTTTTTTTAATATTTCAAAGATTGAATTCTGTGAGACTACTGCACACACACATGGGGCTCTACACATAACAAATGTAAAGTTTCAAGAGGTATATTGGTTATTTCTATATATGTTTTCTTAGGAAGGGTTTGTCATTTTTCACATACATCACAAATACTAATGTCAATCTCTAATGTTTTGTAGACCACGGATCAATTTCTTATTAACCATCAGTCTTTGCAAAATCCAAACGTCATTCTTTTATATTATCCAGATCATTTATTCTAATTTTGACGGAAAATTCTTTCTTAAAATAATTAAATTCTTATTTTGAGATTTTTGCCCGTTTACTTCGATTCCGTTTTTTCATTATTGCATTTTCTTTCTTTCTTGATTCCTCTTTTTTGAATTTCCATCAGTTTGCTATACTAATTATTTTCTTTTATAAATGTCCTGGTTTGTGATAGTTAATACTTAATTTAGACTTTGGTACGGCTTGAACTTGTTAGTAATTTTAGAAACCTTGCAAATCTCACTTTTCTTGTCTTGTTCCTTTTTCTCAAAACTTCGAAACGTTCTAAGAAACGGATTCCTCTGACTACAAATAACGCCACCACAACTGTTTCGTAATATTCTGATAATCCTTCCATTACGCATGTCATCAGTTCTATTTCTATACCTTGTTTTTCTTAGTCCATTTTACCTGTTGTAACAGCTCTTGTAATTTTATCAACTATTCATCCATACTTTGGTTTGTAGTTTTTTTAGTTTCATGAAATACAACAGCAAATCTGTTCTTTTGCTGTTTTTTTTTTACCATCTTTGAAACGAATTTTTATGGTTTCCTAGATTTTTTTACCTTCTTTTAATACTTTTTAGATTATTACTCGTTCCACTTTTGGGATAAGAACTATTATTCCAAGAACTTCTTTCACAAAGTTTTGTGGATACGTACACTGCTTCCACAGTTGTTCATTTCCATAAATACATCTTTCATACCCATTACAGCTTCCATATTCATGATTCATGTTTCATAATTAAGTTATTACGTTGATGTAATTGTTCAACAATTCTGCTTGTTGACTTATTCCATTTCAGTAATTATAATATTAGTCACAGTTGTTATTTATTTGAAGAAGCTATTTAAAAATATTTTTATATAAAATTTTTTTTTAACCATGCTCTGCTACAAAAGTTATATTAATTATTTATTTTATTTAAGGATAATATATATTTATAATACTTACATTTTTTATAAGAAAGAGCTTTAAAAAAAAATAAAAATAATAAATTCTTTGAAGGTCGGACATCTTCTTAAATATAACAGGGCGTACACTACAAAACGGGAACAAATTGAGGAGGTGAATTGTCTTAAATACTTAATGAACAATATCAAACATATTTTGCACATTCATATGTGTTACTAGCTTGTATTAAAAATAAAAATCTGCACTTCTTCAAATAAAATAATTTGTTATATCACGCATCAAATCAACTTTTTTTCCCTCAATATCAGAGATATGACGAGCAGCTACTGCATTATGTAATTTGTTCAGAAGCAATTGTAATTTCAGCAAATATATTTATGTTATGATTATTTATATATTTATTTAAATATATGCATTTTGATATTGATGTAGTATATAAATAAAAATAAGTATTACATTCTTTACAAAGATATTTCAGCCCATAACAATTTCTAACATTAAATATATTTGATAGTTTTCTGTTAAAAATAAAACAATATGTCTTCTCTATTAATAAAACATATATGTCCGTTATAACCTAAGATAATTTTATACTGAGTTACTACTGAAAACATAAATGCCGTTATAGGTAAAATAAAAATATAAAAGCAAATATAAATCATAAGCTACTTTCAAATATTTCACATTAAACTCCAACTGACCAAAATATGATATCCTAAAAAATAAGTTATATACGTAATGCTCCCAAGAAATTTTTTATATTTCTTTTTAAAATAATCTTATTTAAGTAAAAATATTATTATAGTTCCATAAAGGGAATTTTGAGTATTTTTAAGATAATTTATTATACAATTGAATTATTTAAAATAATACATGACATTACATGAACAATACAATACATGATAATATAATAAAATACACTGATTCGAAAATTAATGAATTTTATAGTATTTTATATAATGTTCTAAATGAATATTTAAAAATAGGGAATAACAGACGAAAATTACACAATTATACAAAAATATGTCCTATTGGAAATTTACAATGTTTTTTTTTTACCGATTAAAATAAAAAAACCTATGGACAATTATATTACTATATCTAAATTAATTTGGGAAATAATTCAGATATAGTTATATAGCTAAATTGCTAAATGTAAACAGTTGCTTTAAAAAGAAAATTTAAATGTTCATTATAATTAAATACTTCCTTCATTTCTTAGACATGACTAGAACTAAGAGGTGCTTTATTAGTGTTGTCAGTTGCAGTATTTACAATATTTTTCATGAACATATTTATGAATACATTAGCTTAAAAGCTATTATGAAAACAGGGAAAAAAATCATAATGTAGTTTATATTTCAAACGTAGTAAACATTTATGTTTCTTTTGCATAAAATAAAGATGAAACTGAAGAAAAAAAATTCAGGAATATTCTAACATTGCCCAGACATGTATAAAATATAACATAATCGTCACCTGTAATATTAAGATTAATGTTTATGACATAGATGCTTTCCTATGAATAATTCAAATATAGAATTCAGTGTGAAAGAAGATATTATCATTCATATAGGAAAAAAGAATCCACTTATAAATGGATTTGTATTCATGTGAGAAAGAAGAAATACAAAATTGCATTGATTTATAAAAAAAAAAAAAAATACTGTAAAAAAATTACTGCGATTCTTTATTATGTAATGATGGTTATAATAACGTTGTTTTTACATTAAATGCAAATAAGTCAATCTTTTATTTTTAAACATTAACTGAAATTTTGAATATTGAACTATTTTTTTCATCACACCTCAATTCTTCACCAGTTTCAAATGTGAGGAATATCGGTGAATCTTATGACTACTACAATTCATATATGGGTTCTAGGAGGTGAACAGGGCCTTTCGGGAAGGCCTTTAGTGACAACTACCAAACATTTGTGAGTTGTCAGAGAAAACCCGGGAAACGCACACACATTGTCACAATCGGTGTTCCAGTCTCCAACTACAAATCGAATACATGAAGACCACAGGCGAATACGATATACCAATACCCAAAGTGAATAGAGCAATACCACCAACGTGATTAAAACCTCATTTTCACGAGTCGGGCAGAATGTAGAACTTAAAATATTTTTAATAATTCATTGTTTATAAAGTAATAGTAATTAATACATTAGATATATTTATTCCTCATTATGGGTTTATTTAAGTCATTGCAGTGCTATGAAATGCGCTTAAAGTATGTTAGAGCACAAAACAAGAAACACTATTTAGAAATAAATTCCTGTTTTCAAAGCAATAAAATTCAAGACTACAGCAGTTTATTAAATATTTTTGTTTACAATATTATTATTCTAATTTATTAATTGTTTGTTTTCATTTCAAATGTATTAAACGGAAGCAAATACGTAGGCAAGTAATGTTATACTATATTAAACGATAAATTGTAATGTTGTATGATAGTAAACGAATAAGTTGTAATGTTGTTGTCCGTAATGTTGTACAATATTAAATGAGCTTTTACATTTTCCAAGAATTATTTAAACAAAAAATTGGGGTCAACGATTTCACCAGTTTTTTTAACACGATTTCCATGAACTAAGTAGAAACTCCCTGAAAATGATGGGTTATTTACAAAGAGAACAACTCTTCTGGAATAGATAAAATTTTTTCCCTTTAATTTAAAATAGGTTTTAAATTATTTACAATTTATGTATTTTACTTTAAATAGGAAATATAAATAAATACATATATTTCAAATGGGGAAAGCATAAATTCATGATCATTTGTAGAATGACTAAAAAATTTATAGAATTAATTTTTTTAAGATAAGTTTTTAAAAATATAAATCGAAACGATTTTGGGCTCATTTTTAGTTTTTAAAATTATTATAAATCTAAAAATAACCATTTCTTTTCCTGCAATAATATTAATTTGTATATTTTTTTTATAAAAATATTTACTAAAAATGCATAAAATGTATTGTAAATCATTTCGAAATATTAAATTGTAATAATTCAACATAAAATAAATATATTGCTGTAATAATTTATAATTAATTTGAAACTTGAAACTAGTCAAAGGTTTGGCTAAATTCTAACTTGAAAACAAAAATTTTTAAAAATGATTTTTCTTGGAACGAATACAAGATTTTAACATGTGAAATTATAACATTTGACAAGACACAAGAAAGTTTAAAAGTTAAATAAATTAACCCACATGAGTAATAAAGGGTTTTGAAGCATTCATTAACTATTTGAGAAATAAATGGTTTTGAAATACTCATTAACTATTTCGTTTTTCAGTGACTAATAGGTATTTTCTTTGATAATTTGTCAAATTCTTTGAAAACAAAATGGATAGGACGTTCCAAAACGATGTTATTTTGTAATGATAAATGAATACGGAAATTCATTTATAATTTATTCTACATTTTTTTTAAGTCAAAAGGGAGTGTGAAAAGAGGATACATTAAAAAGACATTTCTGTACATTAAAATGAATTAGAATTCACTTTTCCAGCATTCACTTGTCTTTCATTTTGAAAATTTAATCTAATAAATTCAGTGATAGGCATCATTATGTCTAACAGTTTATTATTTTGAAACAATTGTTCTAAAACTAAAGACATAATCTTTATTCGTTTCACATGCATCAGATCATTGTTACAATAAAATGATATTGGCACCAAATACCAATAATTTACAAGCTGTCTAATAAGGTATCTGCTTGAATGTGGTTCAATATTGAAATGACATTACAAAACAATGTATAGAACATAAAATATGGTCTTAAATTTCGTGATATAGAACATATATTACGATTATCTTTCTCCATAAAATCTTTCTATATGGTACATTTATTACATAGATAATGTTGTTTATATACTCTTACTATAAATTCATAATGAGTTATAATTCATTCAGGTTATTATAAATTCGTATAAAATATATTAATTACCTTTTAAAACTATATATATATTAATTAGTTATTCATCAACACGTGTAATATTAAAATATTTTTCATGATTTTTGGTATATGTAAGGCCATTATTTCATATATATTTCTTTTAAACTAATCATATCTTTCTTTTTTTTAAGACTATACAATTTATTTAAACAAATTATTAATTAATAAATAATTTGAAATCAGGTTTAATAATTTCTAATTTGGTATTAATCGTACCATTTAAAATGTGAAAACACTTTTTTTTCATAAGGGGTTTTTTTAATTAATTTTTTAACTATTTATAATTAATCCTTTTTTAAACTTTTTCAATGTAAATAAAAAAAACTAACTGACATAAAGAGTTTAAAATTTTATTAAACTAGACTATACATGCAAAACATTACATTCGTGTAGTTGAAAATTTTAAATTTTTCTGTAATTTATGATGTAAAACATCTTTCGCACATTCAAAATTATATTTACAACATCGGTGAAGATTTAAATTTAATTTATAATGCATCTTTTATAAACGTATTACAGACAATATAGATTAATGTTTTTTTTTCTTTAGCTTGGGTTTTATTTGAATTAGAAATGCAAAATGCTTTTTGATAGCAATATATATTAGAAAATAATTATTTAAATAGAATTATAATGAAAAATATTACTATACTTTTAAATTACATCAGTGGTATTACATTTGTTATACTCAAGCTTTTTGCATCGCCCAACAGCCTTTATAAACACTTTTTCGTGATATTCCCTTGATATATTTTGAGCATTTAATATCTCAGTAACATCGAAATTTTATTTTAAATTAAAGCAATAGCCTTCAGAATATTATTTACAGTCAGTCAAGATTTAACAACCGCATATTAAAAAAACAGATTTAAAAAATCGTAATTATTTAAAAATTATATAATTTAATGGAACATTATAAATTAAGCAACGTTTTACAAAAGCAAATGAGAAAAATTAAATAACATTTCCAGAATATATAACAAACGCCACAACATGTAACTGTATATTGACGCTACATAAACAATATGTAACTGTAATATTGACACCACACAAATCCAGCCACTGGAAATATAGGAAATACATTTGCAGAAACGCATACGTTTTTCACTCTTATTTAAGTAGTAGCAAAACAAAAAGCATTGTACGTCATTATCGGAAAGAGATTCTTGAATATGTGTTAAGCAATTTTTAATAGTGTTCCGGTTAAAATGTCTGCAAGACAGGAAATTAGTGTTGATGTTTGGAATCTAATATTAAAGTTAAAAAAATATATATTACGCTGCAATAGCAAATATTGTTGGGAAAAGTCGGTTTACTGTCCAAAACAATTTTACAAACCTTGTAATGGATGGCCCATATTGTAGAAGGATCAAAATAATTGAGTATTGATGAGGAAACTGAGGTTAAATCTGAATTGATCAGCTGTTAATTGGCCGATTATTATTATACGGCGATTACCAGTGAGAGTGTTTATGAGGAAACAGCTCGAAGAATCCTCAGTTCTGAAATATTTCATAGCAGAGTTCTGTGAAGAAAACCTTTCATATCTAGAGAATATAAAAGAAAAATGCTGAAATTCATTAATGAATGTTTCCATAAGAATTTGCGGTTTTAAAAGGCTGTTATTTTTACGATGAGAGGAAATATAATATTTTCGGAAGTGATGGACGTAGCAAAATTTGACAGTGGAGAAACGAAAAATTGACACTGATGAACAGAAGCCCTGCGGAGGATGAATCAGGATTTGGGGTTAATGTCAACTGCGGATGTTGGCAAAATTAAGCTTCATTGAAGATAAGATGGATCGCTTCGAGAACTTGAGGATATTGCAAAATAATGTGTTGGCATCTGTTAACAGTTTACAGCGTGGAAGCCAATGAATTTTTCAGCATGGCAAAGATGCAAAATAATACACTGCGAAAGAATGGTTCTTTTTCAAAGTATCTGCACAATTTCATGCACTTCCAAATTAACAAAATTTAATTCCATCGAACCCGTATTGGATGAACTTGATAGAAAAGTTGGAAAATATCTTCAAAATAAAGATTCCTTAAAAATGTATTGTTGCAAACGTGGTATGAAATTAAGTTCGTTAAGTCTGATGTTTAGTTAATACAATAATAACAAGAAATTATCCAATAGGTGTGTGTTGATGAAAATTACTTTAATAGAATTTTTGAAATTCAATTGTATAGATTTGCACATAAATATCTATTGATTTTGCTTAATTGGGACAGATTAAAACGATAGTTAAGAAGAAAAATATTTAAAAAATCGCAATTTTTTATGCTCTCTGCAATATTACAAATTCTAAAAATTTTCATTGTCTAAACCATTTCCTAATATATTGAAGTCAGGCCAGTGTCTTTACAAAATACTAAAATTTTCCGTTTTCTAAAGTTTTCTAACTTTATTCTTATGAAAAAAATCTAGAATTGAAAAAAAAAAAATACTCAAGAACATAAAAATAAAGAAAATATTGATTAAGTTGAAACTTTTTATGCAATCAAAACTTACTAGGCTAGATGAAATTTATAAAAAAAAAATTTTAAATAATAAAAGAAAGCAATCCGAAAAAATTAATAAAATAATTTAATGAAAAAATAAAATATAAAAAAAGGATTGACAAAATGAAAATATCAAGAACTGATTTCAAATTAGAGTTCGTATTAGTGGGACTATTACTGTAACTAATGTTTGTAGCCATAAAATATTTTCGTATTTTCTTAATTAAAATTATTTAATTCCTATTTGTAGAAATATATGGCATATATTTTTATCACATTCGTGCCAATATGAGCTTAGAACCAGTTTTGAATTTTGCTTTCACAAACGCACATAATAATTAGTTTTATCACTGGTAGTGACTGCTGCAATTATAATTTTAAAACCCACAAAATCTTTGATGATTGTAACTGATTTCTTTTCATCGATCTGGATTATCCATAGAAGTCCTCAGGATTTTATACCAAGTGATGCCATATTAATGAAGGGAAATTACCTTTACATGACTTCCAGAAAGGATTATTTTCACCCAACTCAAAGATAATAGTGTTGACACTTCAAAGTTTTGCTGTCTCGAATAATTAATATACAGATTGGCATGTTGAAAAGATGTCTAAAAATTGATCAAGAAGCATGAATTGTTTTTATAATTGAGTAAACATAAATACGTGAAACAATGTCAAATATATATAGCACAAACGAGATGACTTTTTTAAAAGACATATGTCAATAATTCAAAGATTTTCCATTCTTTGAGATGGTGATTCACACAAAAAGGAAAACAGAATGAGATTCGGAGGAAGACAAAAAGACTTATATCACGGAAATCATAAATTTCAAACGTGAAAGTCCTTTTTCCAATAAAATTAAGTATATTTCTCTTTGGAGGATTGTTAGTTTCTTTCTTTTGTTTCGATTTTAAAAGAAAAGGAATTCCTACAATTGGAAATTTTGTTTCAAGTCAATTCTATTTCGTGACTTTAAGGTGGCTGAATTTAGAATCATACGGCAGTTCTGAATGGATTTGACTTTCCAAGTCATAGACAATCAATGGGCATATAAATCGTAAAAACTTTTCTTATAAAAATAAATATGATTTATTTTATACAATAATGAATAAAATATTTGAATTTAAATATTTTTTAACGTCATTTGTTTATTAACGTTATTTGTTTAACGTCATTTGTTAGTAAACCAATTTTATTTTTAAAGCATATTGCAGCGTAATATTTATAATAACCTTTTAACAGACGAACTTGTAACATGAAAACAAATTTATTTAATTATATTTAACTTTTTATTATGTTTTGTTATTGTCGACAGATTCTGTAATGAATAGCTCTCTCACAAATTTTAATATCGTTCTTCCGTCTGAATAAATTTTTTTAAAAGCACTAAATGTAAGCCTATGCTCCAATTTCCTTAATGGAAAGAGTAGCGATTAAAGAGTAAATTCTTGCGAACTGAGTTATAAGACAATTTAAATTACTAAAATAACACATAATTAAATGCAAATAACTATAAATTATTATTATTAAAAATTTCGTGAATATTTACAAATAATTAGATTTTAAGAAATGCATAACGCATTGCATAAAAACTAAAATGTACAAGAAATTTTTTCAAGTAAAACTGAGTTAAATCTCCAGATTCGCCGTTTTTAGCAAGAATCATTTTTAAGCGAGGAACACGAGAAAAATATTTAGACACAATTTAGTTAAATATCAAATAACACAGCTAAAAATATAGTTTAATTCTTTAATGTTAATTTTATGTCCACATATTTCAGCAAAATGCTCAATATCCTGCCTTTAAAGAATTTCGTAACAGAATTCCGTGATTCATTAGATAGAACCACATATGGAACACATATTCCACATATGGAACCACATATGGAATATTGGAGATACTTTTTGAGAAATATGGCTAGATAAAATTTTCTTTTATCACAAAAAAAGTATTTTATAATCTTCTTATCTCCAAGAATATTTTTGAGTATTATCTTTTGAGCCTTGAACCAAGTTCTGAAATACTGCTCTTTAGTATTAAGCTACGTTCCTATAATAGTTCTTACTTTTTTTAAAATATATATTATATACAGCTATGATCCGTTGGTAAAGCACAGAAAGTCAAATATATATAGCACAAATGAGAAGACTTTTTAAAAAGACATATGTCATTATTTCAAAGATTTTCCATTCTTTGAGATAGTGATTAGCACAAAAAGGAAAACAGAATGAGACTCGGAGGAAGACAAAAAGACTTATATCACGGAAATCATAAATTTCAAACGTGAAAGTTCTTTTTCCAATGAAATTAAGTATATTTCTCTTTGGAGGGTTGTTAGTTTCTTCCTTTTGTTTCGATTTTAAAAGAAAAGGAATTCGAACAATTGGAAATTTTGTTTCAAGTCAATTCTATTTCGTGACTTTAAGGTGGCTAAATTTAAAATCGTAAGGCAGTTCTGAATGGATTTGACTTTCCAAGTCATATACATTCAATGGGCATATAAATTGCAAAAACCTTTCTTATAAAAATAAATTATTTATTTCATAAAATAATGAATAAAATATTTTTAACTTCATTTGTTTATTCTTTTTTTTATTTATAAAATCAGGAAAAGATCTTTTTACAAAATTAATGTATGGCAAACTAATTTCGTTTAGAAAATATATTGCAGCGTAATATATATATATAGCCGTTTAAGAGACGAATTTTTAACGTGAAAACAAATTTATTTAATTATTTTTAACTTTTATTATGTTTGTTATTGTTGGAAGATTCTGTAATGAATAGTTCTCTCACAAATTTTAATATCTTTCTTCACTCTGAATAATTTTATTTTTTTGAAAGCACTAAACGTAAACACATGCTTCAATTTCCGTATTGGAAAGAGTAGGGATTAAAGAGTAAATTCTTGCGAACTGAGTTATAGGACAATTTAAATTACTAAAATAACACACAATTAAATGCAAATATCTATAAATTATTCTTATTGGAAATTTCGTGAATATTTACAATTAATTAGGTTTTTATGCAATGCGTTATGCATTGCATAAAAACTAAAATGTACAAGAAAATTCTTTCAAATAAAACCAAGTTAAATCTCCAAAATTGTTTTCATTAGCTAGAACGCTTTTTTAAGTAAGACACACGAGAAAATATTTAAACGCAATTTAGTAAAGCACCAAATAACACAGGTAAGAATATAGTTTAATACTTTAATGTCAATTTTATGCCCACATATTTCAGCAAAATGTTCGATATCCTGCCTTTAAGGAATTTCGTAAAAGAATTCACTGATTCATTAGATAGAACCACATATTGAATTATTTTATAAAAAATTTGAGATACTGTTTGAGAAATATGGCTAGATAAAATTTTCTTGTATCACAAAAAAAGTATTTTATAATCTTCTTATCTCCAAGAATATTTTTGAGTATTATCTTTTGAGCCTTAAGCCAAGTTTTGAAATATTGCTCCTTAGTATTAGGCTACGTTCTTATAATAGTTCTTACTTTTATTTTTAAATATATATTTTTTACAGCTATGATCCATTAGTAAAGTACAGAAAGTCAAATATATATAGCACAAACGGGATGACTTTTTTAAAAGACATATGTCAATAATTCAAAGATTTTCCATTCTTTGAGATAGTGATTCACACAAAAAGGAAAACAGAATGAGATTCGGAGGAAGACAAAAAGACTTATATAACGGAAATCATAAATTTCAAACGTGGAAGTTCTTTTTCCAATAAAATTAAGTATATTTCTCTTTGGAGGGTTGTTAGTTTCTTCCTTTTGTTTCGATTTTAAAAGAAAAGAAATTCGAACAATTGGAAATTTTGTTTCAAGTCAATTCTATTTCGTGACTTTAAGGTGGCTAAATTTAGAATCGTACGGCAGTTCTGAATGGATTTGACTTTCCAAGTCATAGACAATCAATGGGCATATAAAATGCAAAAATTTTTCTTATAAAAATAAATATGGTTCATTTTATACAATAATAAATGAAATATTTTGAATTTGAATAAGTTTAACTTCATTTGTTTCACATCATACACTCGCTATATATATCTTGTTCAAATTTTTAATCGTTAAAAAAATACTTTTTATTCATCCACTCAAATTCAAATACTTTTTTTTTGAACTTGTGGATGATACTTGATGTTAATAAGTTTTTCAAATATTACTTCATTAATTAAATTTAATGAATTAATTTAGTTTTTTTTTAGATTTAAGTTGCATGTATCTAATAATAGATGGCGCCAGTTGTAAAAGGAAAATTTCAACTTTATTTGTAAAGGACTTTTCCGCAATATAGTGGAAAAAAATAGGAATTGACTTTAATTTTTTTTATATTACTTATTTATTCATAAAATCATCAATAAATCTTTCTACAAATTAATGTATAGTAAACTAATTTCGTTTAGAAAATATTTTACAGCGTAATATAAACATTAAACTTTTTAAGAGAAGAATTTTTAATGTAAAAACAAATTTATTTCATTATATTTAACTTTTATTCTGTTTTGTTATTGTCCAGAGATTCTGCAATAAACAGCTTCCTCAGAAAACTTTAATCCCTTTCTTCACGAGGAATAATTTTTAAGAGCACTAAATGTAAGCACACGTACCGATTTCTTTTTGTTTCTTGAAAGGATTATAGAGAAAATTCTTGTAAAGTGAATTATAAGACAATGTAAAATATTAAAATAACATACAATTAAATGCAAATATCTGTAAATTATTCATATTGGGAATTTCGTGAATATTTACAAATAATTAAGTTTATGGATGTGTATTTTTAGTTTAAATGAGGTATATTAATTGAATTATTCGGACGTGCATTTAAAATAAATTTGCATAATGCAATATATTTCATTTACAAAATATTGTATTTAGTGAATTATTATTGTATTATAAATGAAATAATTTTGCAAAATGTTTCCTTTACTCTACAAATTAAATCATGTTAAAATATATCGATTTTCTCTTTTATTGTATTTTACACTTTACAAGACGCAAAAATTTGCTTAAGATTATAGTATTTTTTTTATTTAATAAGATTCAGGTAATTAACTATTTATAATAAAAATATAAATTTGACTCAATGTTATTAAATATTAAAAATAAAATATTCATTAAAAAATATCTAAATAACATACCATAACGTGGCTTAGATTTCAGCAGCTAGAAAAAGTAACCATATTTTAATTGCACAATACATTTTCTAGAGTAAACACTACTAGCAGTTAGTTACAGGATTTTTAAACTTATTCTGCTATTACTTTCGTAATAATCAATATTTCTCAATTTGTAGTAACTTTCACAACTTTTATGTTACTTTAAAAGAAATCCACTTTTTCTTTTTTGCAAAATGGTGATTAATCTCTGAATAGTATGTGATGCCAGCTTTCTGTCAGCAATAATGAACTCTTATTGATATTACGTTTTAAAGTTAGATGTTTGGAAGGAGATTTGTACAATAAAGTGTAAAATAGTAGAAGATAATATGAAGATATAAATGAGACTATGATAGATAATTAGTTTGAACAGTTAGGGTCTTTCACACAACGATTCGAACTTGCCTCACAACATGCACTTCAAGTTTCCGTTATAGAGTTTTTCAATCTGCAATTAACTCTTTGTTTCAACCATTGTAACTATCCTTTATCCTTTGCAGTATCCTCACATTGCAAGCGACTGCTGGCTCAGTATAACACGCTAGAATCATTTCTCCCAAATATGTACCAAGATACGAAATTCTCCAGTTGACTTTTAAGTTTTTAACAACATCTAAATGGCATTACCGTTTGTGGTTAGCTTTGTTGTTGTTGTTGTTGTTATCCCACTTGGCAGACAGCAACATCTAGACCAAGTCCACGAACCCAGACGAGTGATAAAGGGTAAAAAATGCATCTACTTTTCGACTTGATCTTGCAGCACAAAGATATGGGCACCCTAAGGGAGAAGTCTGACTTTACCCCACCCGATTATATCCCCGGGCACTGGGTACTCATTTTATTCACATTTTACGACATGTCTACAGCGGGGCTATTCTCATCCGGACCTACATGGCTAGCTTTTAATTATTTAAATAAATATATTTTTCATTTTTATTTATGACTTTTTAAAAAAAATACTTATATTAAAATATAAATTTTAAAATTTGAAATTAAACATTTATTACTGTGTTATTTTTATGATTATTTGTCTAAGAGTTTTTTGATAGGATTTTGCATTGCTTCAGTTACATAAGAATCTATATTTGATTTGGTCCACAGTCTATTTTACATAAGAAAGAAAATAAAATATGCAATTTTGATACCGTTATTTTTTTTTCTTCTTTTGATTAATGAATAAAGTGTATTTCTTCCGGATTCCTCAAAAATTTTTCTTATCTTTCTCAGCAAGAATGGCTTTTTGATGAATCCGATACAGAAACAGAAGTCAATATATTCTTCCAGAAACTAAAAATCACGGTAGTTTAAAATCGATTTCTTTTTTCATCAACTCAAATATTTCATATGTACCCCAATATTGATTTCTTCCCAGTTTTAGTATCACAGCAGCTTGAAGCTGGGAAAAGAGAATGGTGTTCACAAAATCTTGGGATAAAAATGGCTGTGCAAGTAAAATAAAAATTTACCTTCCACTTCATATTCAGGGCCACATTGAGAGTGAAGCAAAACAGAGGGGTTACAATAACGAATACATCCCTAACATTTGCCTCAGGAGCCAAAGACAAAAGCTCAAGTATTGAGTATTCTTTTGTGATATTGAAGAGGATATATCTTCAAGGGATAGCACTGGAAAAGAGTTTATCAATGGATTTCCTTTAGAACGTGGATTTCATTTTTCTTTATATTTCTTTTTCAAAGGTAAGCTAAATGTCTATCATGGAAAAACATCTTTATTTATATTATACGAATAATTTACGTTACATCTAAGATTATTTAAGTTTTCGTAACTAGCTACGTTGCAAAAATGCTGTCACTCTGCTGTTTAACCACATATACATTTCTTGTAAACTGTGTTACAAATTGCCCTATTCTTAAAGTGACACCAGTATCAATCATATCTTATCCTATTTAAACTGATAATATCGATAGATTTCTTTCTATTTATGATAAAAGCTTTAATTTACAAATAATGTTATTACTCTGAAAATAAATATTAATAAGAAGTACCGAAAACTGATGTTTTTAACCACCTACCAATACTTTTCTTGATAATTTTGATGTTTTCCTTTTTATCAATCATTTAACGTATCCATCAACTCACTTGAAAGAAATACTTCATATTTCTGATGTTAAATTCAAAGCATAGTTTTCAAAAATTAGATTTTTATGGAATGATTATAAGTAAATTGCTTGCAGTTTTTGCAATTTTTCTCAATTTATGCGAACACAAAAAAATGTTTTATTGACTAGTAATATCAAAAAAGAGTAATGCAACATTAACATTCATTTTATTCATTTAGACATGAATTATAATAAATGCCTGGAAATCTTGAATGATCAAAGGATAAAATAGAATTTCAGATATTTCTTTTTACTCTATAAAAATCAATCCATCTTCCAAGACTGTTTAAAAGAATCTTTGATGTATTCAAAGCATATATCTTTAAAATACTCAGAGTATTTTGTTGGGGGAGAAAAACATAAATAAAAGTATTCCTGTACTTTGTCATATTTCAGTTATTCATACATAAAATCCTATAGAAATGTTTAGTATTACATATTTTTTCTAAGAAAAATGCTATTGTAAATTTGGATAGTGATACAATTTTGAATTTTTATTTTAAACAATCATGAATAAGTCGACAATTAATAATAAATAAGTCCAAAATTAATCATTTTTGTATAGTTACAAAATAATGCGTTATATTTAAAATAAATTATGTAAAGACATAGTAACTTAACATTTTCTGTTCATAAATGATTAAAATAGTTAGATATATTAATACTATGGTAAAATTAAAAGAAAATGAAATAATTTCTATCTATTGGTGATAAAAAATTCTGTTTATTATCATGTTTTTTTTTTACTCTGAAAATAAATATTAATAAGAATAGTACTCGAATATGTATAACATCATATAAAATATATTAAAGAGCATGCCAAATATTTTAAAATATAATGGATAATTTATTACATTATGTTTAATAAAGTTGTAGTTGAAAATTTTTTATTCTGTCTCCACTAAATATTGTAAACACAGTGGATCTGATAATCTTTTATTTGATTATGTAAGGACATAGAAATTCAGTATTTTCTATCCAATAATGATTAAAGCAGTTAGTTTGTTATATTCATACTACGGTAAAATTAAAAGAAAATGAAACGAGCTCTATCTATTTCTGATAAAAGCTTTTGTTTACAAATAATGGCATTACTCTAAAAATAAATATTAATAACAACTATTAAAAAGTACTCAAGTATGTGTATAATCAACTAAAATATATTACAAAGCATGCCTAATATGTTTAAAATGGAATGGATAATTTATTACAGTATGTTTAATAAAGTTAGATTTGAAAAAACTATTAGGGTGAACGTATTCTGAAATCTCAATAAAATAAAGAAGAAAGATATAATTTTTACGATAGTATTTTTAATTAAATATGAGACATTTATTTGTCATTTAAAAATTTATGTGTAATATTAATAAATTGAAAATTAAAAAAATATTTAAAAACCAAATTAGCTTTTGCATATATTGACTTATTAAAATTCAGATATGTACTTTATTTAATACACAAGTTCCAAAGAAATCCCTTAAATAAATATTAATGGCATCTGAGAAAGATTTTGCTTTTCAAAATGAAATCATAATTAATAATATACAATCCTTAAATTAATCAGAAGATGCAAGGTATAATTAACTTCTGTAAATTATGCATCGGCTTATTTCTCATTACCTTCTTTTAAAATAAATAAAAAATTAAGGAACATTCATCCGAGACCAAAAATTGCTTCTTTCACATTCTTGTCCATTTCTTTGGTCTTTTCTCCCTTTTCCCATCGTTTTTCCTTTTCTTTTTTTTCCATTCTTCTTTATCTACAGAATCTATTCAACTTCTTTTTTGCAGTCACGCCATGGGATTATTTAAATTCACTTGATCTGTATGTGCAAGGGAAGGTATTTGTGGAATGAATATTGTTGTTACCCTTTAACAAGCCAGTGGATGTTAGCCTTTTCTTTCTTTTTATTGAACGTTTCAGGATGCCATTAAGAAGAAAAATAGTTCATGTCATTGATGTAGTATAGAGTTACTTGTTAAAAAAAGTAATACTATTTTAAATTACACTTCGTCAAATGAAAGCAATTTAAATATTTTCTTTGAAGAGAAAGTCAAAATATTTTGATTAAAATAAAAAAGGAGTGTTATTGGACTGTCAGAGTGCTTTAACAAATAAGCATATTTTACATTTCAGATTTAATTTGGACAACGGATAGAAATTCTCCTACCATAAAAAATTATTCGTAAAAGATGCCTTACAGATAATTTTTACAATCAATGTCCATCCATCAGTATACATCTTTAAATTTTCTGATTGGCAATATCAAATCTCATCTAAAGATTTATTCTGTATCCGCTAAATATTGTAAACACAGGGGATCTGATTATCTTTTATTTCATTATGTAAAGACATAGAAACTCAGTATTTTCTATCCATAAATGATTAAAGCAGTTAGATATATTCATACTATGGTAAAATTAAAAGAAAAGGAAACGAGTTCTATCTCTTTGTGATAAAAGCTTTTGTTTACAAATAATGGCATTACACTGAAAATAAATATTAAGAACAACTATTAAAAAGCGCTCAAGTATGTGTATCATCAACTAAAATATATTACAGAGCATGCCAAATATGTTTAAAATAGAAAGGATAATTTATTACAGTATGTTTAATAAAGTTATAATTGAAACATTTTTATTTGGGTGAATGTATTCTGAAATCTCAATGAATAAGTAAAGAAGAAAGATATAATTTTTATGATAGCATTTTTAATTTAATATGATACATCTATTTGTCATTTAAAATCTTATCTATAATATTAATAAATTGAAAATTAAGAAAATATTTAAAAAACAAATTAACTTTTGCATATAATGACTTATCTGAACTTTAACACGTACTTTATTCAATACAAAAGTTCTAAAGAAATCTCTTAAATAAATATTAATAGCATTTGAAAAAGATTTTGCTTTTGAAAATGAAATCATAATTAATAATATATATTCCTTAAATTAATCAGAAGGTACAAACTATAATTAACTTCTGTAAATTATGCATCGACTTATTTTTCATTAACTTCTTTTGAAATAAAAAAAAAAGGAACATTCATCCGAGCCTAAAAATAGTTTCTTTCACATTCTTGCCCATTTCTTTGGTCTTTTCTCCCTTTTCCCATCGTTTTTTCTTTTTTTTTCTGTTCTTCTTTATCTAAAGAATCTATTCAACTTCTTTTTTTGCAGTCACGCCATGGGATTATTTAAATTCACTTGATCTGTATGTGCAAGGGAAGGTATTTGTGGAATGAATATTGTTGTTACCCTTTAACAAGCCAGTGGATGTTAGCCTTTTATTTCTTTTATTGAACGTTTCAGGATGCCATTAAGAAGAAAAATAGTTCATGTCATTGATGTAGTATAGAGTTACTTGTTAAAAAAAGTAATACTATTTTAAATTACACTTCTTCAAATGAAAGCGATTTAAATATTTTCTTTTGAAGAGAAAGTCAAAATATTTTGATTAAAATAAAAAGAAGAATTTTATTGGCCTGTCAGAGTGCTTTTCAGATGAACTTATTTTACATTTCAGATTTAAATTGCCCTTCATACAGAAATTCTTCTACCAGAAAAAAAATGATTCGTAACGAGTCCCTCAGAGATATTTTGTGCATCATTTTATTCGTCAATGTCCTTAAATTTTCAAAATTCAGTTCTTTCTAAAAATATTCCAATATGTTATAGAAGAAATTAAGTCAATTTCAAGATTTTATGATTACGATCGTAGACTTAACAGTTTATTTTGTGGCCTGATGGTCAATTGTCTAGTGCAGTGGTCTTTGGTACCACAGGCTTCAGTTTCGAATCTTGACGGGGCATGGATGTTTGTTAGTGGTTCGGAATCCACGTTAAACTTAAGGTCCTGGTCTAATTAGCCCAAAGTGTGCACAAAATGACCGTAGAACGATAAACCAATCCAAGCCAAGCCTAACATTTTATTGATTGGCAAAAATAATTAAATTTGTTTCAGTTCGTCAAACTTCATCTAGAGAGATTTAATCTGTCTCCATTAAATTTTTTAATCACAGTGATTCTAATGGACCTTAATTTTATTTACTTTTCGACGTATTTACCCTTTAAAAATATAATTCGGATTTTTAAAACCAAATGATCACTAAGCTTTCCCAATCATGTAAATAAAAAAAAAAGACTGTTTCTAAAAATCTTTAATTCACTAGTTCCACTTTATAAGATTCTAAATTTTTTTTTTTAATTCCTTAAAATTGCTATGAATTTAAGCATTTGTGATTATTTTGTTTATTTCAGCAAGTAACCTTTGAGATTATTGTTTGATTCTAAGTAAAGAAGTCAATTCAATTAATTTAAATGGAACTTAAATAGCTTTTACTGTAAGAAAGAACATTTACGTTTACTTGAACATTTTATTGAAATCGTCAGCTTTGATGAAACATGCAATTTACTATTATAAAAAATCATTATATTTAAGAAAAATACGTTTTATCTTTCAAATACATTCAATTTTATTTAAATGGGACAGATTTAATTATTTAAAATTACATTTGCAGAAACTATATTTATACAACTTCATGATATTTAATTTAGTCTAATATCTTAATAAAAAATTTATTGAAAAATAATGAATTCAGTAATGTAAAGAACAAATATACATTTAGCTATTTTTAAAAGTAGAAGATTTTTGTTAAAAATTAGAATTTAATAGAAAATTTTTCTTTAATTTGGTAGAAGTTAAAGCCTAATTTATAATTAATTAACATTTCTAATTTATTATTAATTAATATTACTAATTAAAACAATAAGTAATTATATTAAAATACTTAATTAGTATTACTTAGCTTCAGATTATTTCTCCAAATAAATTAATTTTCAATCCTGTGCTTTTTTTTAAATTAAATTATGCATTTAAAGATTCTCATCAATATTTGTATCATTAAGAATGCAGCAGATTTTATATTATTAAATTATTTTATAAAATTCTGAAGAAAATAAATGTAAAACTAAAATATAGATAACTTAATAATTTCAATATGCCGTTTAATTTCTTGTTTAAATATTAATGGATGCATTCGAATCTAATTTTACTGACTCATAGCTCATACATATTCCGTGCTTTTATTAACATTATTATCATGAATTAAATATCTGTTGAGAGTAAATATTTCATTAATTAATAATAAATTTAAGCTTTCAAAAAATGTTTCTATATGGAGCATTTTGCATGTTGTAAAAAAAAAAAATCATTTTTACAATGTACATATTTAAAAACATACTCAATTATTAACATAATCAAATGTATTTAATTTAAAAAGAAATAAAGAAATCAAGAGCTATTATGTTTCGAAAAATAATGGTATTAAAAGGAAATAATATTTTTCCTTAAGTCTATAGTCAAAATATTTTTTATGCACACGTAATATCCTTTCTTGCCATAAATAATTGAATTTTCAAATTGTTATGAAACATTTTTTTTTCAAACATGCCTTGAATATATAAAATTTCGCATTATTAAATAATACTAATTATTTTTTATATTAAAATTCTTACTATAGCTCTTCTTATATAATTATATCTTTCAAAAATATCACAACAGCATTTTTGAAAATTATCTTGTGATCGTGTTTTACTTTTATTTATTATTATTCTTGTCAGGAACCATAATGATTAATTTTATGTAAAAAATATTTTTAAATAAATTATTCAAAAAATATTTAATAATTATACAAATAAAAAAATATATCATGCAAGTATAAAAATCGTAAGGAAAATATAATAGAAAAATGAACTACAAATTGCTCAGTAATACGATACTGTTCGTATCTGTATTGCTCATAGACAGAGAACGTAAAATTGCTTGGTATATTTTATACATAATAAAATATAAAATTCACATTTGTTTAATACAAAAACATTAAACTCCAGATTATACGAAGAACTTATATTTTCAAGCAAAACCTAGAAATATTTCTATTCCATTTACAATTATAATTTTATGGAATCATATGACAATTCTAACAAAATGCATAGGTAATAACTTTAAACTTCTTCAACATGAACTGTATGGATTGTGGTAATAAGGAAAATAAGAAAAATCTACTATTTCGAAAAATAAATCTATATGTAGAAATTTTATTCTCTTTGTTAACTTATTCGTTTCAATTATTTACAATAAATATTCAAATTATTAGGTACAGTTACATGCTATCTCTTTGAAAAAGGTTACAACAGTACTTCTACGATTTACTTGACTTTTGATAAGAAATTAACTTTAGATAAATATCATGTCTCTGTCAAAAAATATGAAAATACTCAAAACACAATAATGTCGAGTTGAATAATAAAGTTTTGGTATTGTTTAATAACAATTTATCAGAAAAGAAAAATTGGTTAAATATAATTAGAGAGTTTCTATTGAATGAAAACTACACATAAATATACTATTTTAGAATTAAAAAGAAACTCTTGCATGAATATTAAAAATAAAAATGCATTCTTTAATTATTCTCTAAAAATTCCCAAAGATTATAATTATTCCCATCATTATCTGAAATAAGTGTCATCAATCATTGCCAGGCTCAGAAAGGGCAAGACTTGTTCTTTAATATTTTGAGATTTTTGTTTACATAATGATATATGTTTGATTTCTTACAATATGATATGATATGATACAATATGATTGATTGTGCCGTTCTACGCAAGAATGTCTTTTTAGTGTATATTTGGAATAAAGTAATAAATATGATTTTTTTTTGCGGATACATATGTCATAACTAACGATAAATAATAGTTCAATCTTTTTTTACGTACAACAGTGCAAATGTTCCGAAAATATTTATTGTATAGAAGAATATTGATTTGATGTACAAAAAGTTTACTTCTTTCGGAAATCATATCGGTTTTTACTGTTAAGGTTATTAAGGGTTTTACTGTTAAGGTTACTATTCATATCTGTTCTTAAAATCAAATTAACTAATTTAATAAATGTAAATATTATTTATTTATTGTAGTATAGCATATATTATTTAGCATTGCTTAGATTTAATTAAGATGGGTTTTCTTATAATATATGATTAAAAATGATATATTTTTTACTTTGTAAATTCAATTAGGAAAGATATTACCCAAGAGTGCAATTCTGACAAAATTTCAGAAAAACATGTTTAACATAACAATATTAAACACATAATTTCCTCCTTTTATAAAGATACTATTTTTAGTTCATTGATAATATTAAAATTGAAAATAAAGTTCTGTACAGTAAAAAGTAAAATATAAAGTAATTTATTAAGCTCATACTTAAAAAAATTACTCAATAACAAAACTGAAGCTAAAGGCACATCCCTTTCGCTTGATATAAAATCTGAATCATAATATAATTATTTATTTTTTCATGCAAATTGCTTTATATTAATTACTTTTACATAAAACCAACATTATTTCTAAATAATAAATATATTAAATTCAACTGAAAATAAAACATTCATATAATATTTCGTAATAAAAGTCATATCAAAGTTTTAATTAAAAAGAGAATATTGTATTTATTTCCAAATAAACACACAAACCTCTTTTGTTATGTATATAGAAATTACCTTTAATATATTCACATCATTATCTTATTAGCCCAACATATTTGCAGAATTATATATATTTTTAAAAATTTTGTTTATTTTTCCTATTTAATACTTAATTGTTTTTCTAAATCAGTTATATATATTTTTTGTATAAAGTCAAGCACATTACAATTGAAAATGTATTATACTAGCAACCGTATTTCAACTATATCTTAAATAAGAAGATTATTACTTAAATTGTAATAAACTAACAAACTAATAAACTACGTTATTACTTAAATGTAAAGGTAATTTTAAATACACACTTAAAATTCGTACCTTAGTGGTTTTATATCATTTATAAGTTTAAAAATGTTAAATTTAATTTACTATTCGCAAAAAATTAATTATATTTAATATCCAGTTGACTTCATAAACATCTTCATATTAATCATTGAAACATAACAATATGTAACCAGTATTTAAGTTAAATAATCCAAATTCCTATCATTTGAATTTTCAGGATCATGATTCTTCATTATTTAACTGTATTCTTTGAACACATGAATATCATTGAGTCATTTTCCTGTAATTATCTTGTTTCACAAAGAGCATGTAATAAACGATAATCATTGAAGCTCATAGTAAATGTTACTTTGATATGTAGACATCAATTCAAATGATAGTTGTATCATGATTCTCTAAAGGCATCTTACATAATACAAGCATCCTAACTCTGTGTAATACAACTGTATTTTAATATTGGTGGACAGCACTGTAACAACTCATTTTATAGAAATAATATGAATTTGGAAGATTCTTCTGCTGATAGCATTTTGTAGTGCATTGTCAAAATAAATAAATTCACTTTATTTTTATTATGCAGTTGTATAATGTTACAAAATAAAAATAAGACTTCAAAAAAAGGAAAAACATTTTGGAAATCATAAAGAAATTATGAAATTGTTAAATTTCTTCATTCAACGTTTATTTCACAATTAATGTTTAAAATTTAGAAATATATACAACATCCTAATAATTGTTTTATTTTTAAAAAAGGAACAAGCTGAATAAATAAAACTAATATATTTTTTTCAATTTTAATTTGTGGAAATGTATTCAGAAATATTTGATATATTCCTTATTTTCAAACGTATGAGTTTCTATAGAAAAACACACTTGCAAATATAAATGAATTAAAGTGATGTTTTATTGTAGTCATAGTAAGATAAAATACTATAGCATTATTTAAAGTGTTATTTTTACTTAATATTTAAAAAATATGAAAATATTCAAAACTTACTTAATATTTAAAAAATGGGTTCAAATTTAACGGAAAGGATAATACTTTTTTTTTTCAAAAAATTAGAAAACTCAAAAACAGAAATGAATCTGTCGAAAAACAAATTGTATTATTTATAAATTTTCCCCATAAAATATAATTTTCAGCTAATTGGTATAATGGTACTTACTACAACATTAGTATCTTCTATTTTATTTGATTTTTTGATATATTAAATATATATGACTTTATGTTCAACCTTACATTTTTCGTGCTCAGATTTGGTTAAAAAATAACATATAAAAGAAACAGAATATTAATATTATTTTTTTCTTAACTATGCTGTTTGCTTTCTATTACATTTCAAAGCTGCATAAATAAATTTTGAGAAAAGTGTACTTTTTTTTTATAACAAATCTTTATATTTGCGCTACAAAAAGTTCAGAGAATTTATTATAAGATCCCGCAGTAGACAAAAGTAAATAAATCTTAAACTATAGAAAATGATATCATCTTAGAAAAAAAGAAAGACTTCAAATATTTTGTATTTGTAAAAGTAGAAGAGTAGAGTCCAAAACAATTAAAAAATTCCATTACTCAATAAATAAATGGAATCCATATACAGTAAAGCATTTCTAAATGATGTATAAAACTCACTTCGACTCTTTAAAACAAATATTACAGTATTTATGTAATAAGTTATAAATTTCCAAAAAAATAGGAATATATTTATATTTTATACATACAAACAATACACAAAAAAAGTGTTCAGATTTTGAGTAGGATTCTTTTTTCCATCATTCTAATGTTTCTTGAAATTTTGTCATATTGCCTTTCGACATTATGATGTCAAATATTCTATTTCAACTAACATCCTTTGGGTTATTTTTCTCATATGAAAAGAACAGTTGGAAGAGGTCTGGTAACAGTCGCGGTTGTTTACCCTTATTTTATCTGACATTCAGATTTTTCGGGTAGTCGGTTATTTTGGTTTTTATTAAATTTATATTTCAATAAGAACAAGATCAACATCGATTTTTTTAATTAAA
Organism: Caerostris darwini; assembly: GCA_021605075.1. Taxonomy (NCBI): domain Eukaryota; kingdom Metazoa; phylum Arthropoda; class Arachnida; order Araneae; family Araneidae; genus Caerostris; species Caerostris darwini. The sequence continues at coordinate 79,408 of BPLQ01012660.1, read as the reverse complement.
TTCTTACTTAAAATATAAATTAAAATGCTAATATTATAATTTCAGATCACGAGTTATACAACAACTAAAATAATAATCTTTAAATTATATAAACTGTACCTAGTATTAAACTATAAATTTATGATTTAAGAAATTCATAACGTTTTTAACTTCTGCATATTTTAAAATTTGCATCATATAATTTTACTTATGATCATACAATCAATGGATTCCGGTTTATGTATTATACAACATCATCATTAATGTATAACATAATAATCAATATATTCTAGTTTATTATAGATCAGATATGACATGGCATGTTGTTGCTACTCTCCAGTAAATAATTTATTTTAATTAGATCTACACTGTTGAATAAAAAAATGAAGTTTAAAGCTATTCAAGAATTTTACTTAAGTAATCGTGTTTCCTCCTACGCACTGCAAGAGCGCCTCCTGTGGCATTCAGGAGAAATGGTCAAAGGCCTCGAGACTTTCACCCGAGAGGAAGTACAGCGCAACTGCCACTGATAACCGGTTAGTTTACAATCTTCCACCCCCAAATGAAATTTATTTAGCATAACCCTGTATATTTACTACTCTACTTACGGCCACAGACTCTCATCCGAAGAAGAAGTATATTTTCCGCATCCGACACATAACTGAATATCCTTATTTTTTTCTTAGAAGTGGAATCCTTCCTTGAATTCATAATTATAAGTCTTTAAAACGTGATAAATATTGTCTGCAGTTAATTTTATGTGGTGTTTGTGCGCTTGTAAATTAAGCTGTGCGTTTTCAAACTTGTGTCTCCATCAGCCCAACCGGGCCTGAATGGCCGAGTGGCTAGTGCTCTGGCGCTCGGTACTACAGGTTTCGGGTTCGAGTCCCGGCGGTGCCATGGTTCGGAATCCACTTTAAAAAGTAGGTCCCGGTCTAATAGGATCGTAGAGCGTTACGGGGGCATTGTTACTCCGCGTCCGCGGCTTATCTTCAAGTTACACGCACCCCCTGAGTCATGCAAAGTGAGTACGTCTCTGCAGCACTTTTTTTAAGGCATCCAAAGACCAAGCTGTCTGTGTTTGCGAGCTGCATTAGAAAGAAAAAAAAAGTCTCAACCTAACCACATCCTGTTACAATCCAGAGCTCCGCAACCCACAACACTGCACTTAAAAATTTCATGAACAACATATATTAACATGTAAATACCAAAAAAAAAAAGACTTACACCAACTTTTATTGTAAGTATGGTGAACTGAAAAATTCAATCAATTAAATTTAAATTTAAATTTTAAAAGTTTAATTTAAATAAACACAAATAACCCTGAAATTTGATTAAATTTTAATTTATTAAGTATAAACATGGTTTATCATTTATTTTTAATGGATCTTAACATATAACGACAGTTTATGAGCAAGTTTACTATCCTTAATTAATATCACTAGCCCTTCAGACAGATTTTGAGAAAATGAAATCAATAATGACTTGCCATTGCACAATCGGCCGTATTATTTCTCTAATTCTGGAATAAATGTCAATTATTGCTTGACAGAAATCTCAGTGATGTTTCGTAATTATATTAATATTGAAACGAGCAGACAAATATTATAATCACATTACTGACTTACTGTCTGAACTATCAAAAGAATTTAGAGATTTTTAGCAAATAACTTGATGTAATTGATTTTAGTTTTTTAATAGAATTACGTTACAACATTTCTATAAATTTCTACGAAATAAATAATATATTTGATTATTAGTATTTATTTTTCATACAGTTTTTGATGATTTTAGAGGATTTAAGAGTTAATTAAAAACGTCAATTCGCGAAGCTAATTAAAATTTGTCTGAAGTATGATCACTTCATAAATACATACCATATGTAAATCCTTATACAATGAAACATATTTGCACATTCTCTCTAGCAATTTCAAACGATATGCAGTGCACTCAACTTAATATTGACGTTTTACAAACATTATATAATATTAATTAACAAGAATGAATAATTATTCAGTTACATCAAATAAAAAACATCGAATTTCTAATCTGTCATATATATTCAAGGCAACAGAACAATAATTGAAGCAAACATATATAATATTTTGCCTAATATTAAATTTGGGGTTATGTAAACTTCATTTTGTAGAATACAAATAGAATAATGGATACTTCAAATATAAATTATCATTTACATTTTACCATTTTTAAAAAAAAATTATTTCGTCAAATCCAACATCTAGTACTAAAAAAAAGATGTATTTTTTTAGTATAAGTTCCCCATTTTTTGCTAAGTTCTCCATATTAAAACTTGAATTTCTTATAATGTTACCAAATAAAAATAAATCTTCATAATAAACGTTGAAATAACATTAAAAACAATGAAAAATTAAAAAAAAAAAAAAATTTAAAAAAAAATTTAAAAATAAACGAAATAGCATATTTTTTTTAAATTTCCAACGATAAGAAAAAAATTAAACAAAAAACATAAAAGTAATGACAAAGAATGCAAAGTAATTAAATTCTTATTATTACAATGCGAGAAAATGACAGGCGCATTATAATAAAAAAAATGATCTAAGTCATTGAATCACTAGCTATTTAGCTGTGCAAAGAATCATCACAAAATATTCTATAAGGATGAAGGTGATATTGATTCATCATGCCACAAAGTAAGTAATTGTTTGGTCATAAATACCAATACTATAAGGCTGCTCTTTTATACAGCTGTAATATAACAATAGGTAAAATTGGGCCACAGACAAACGTTGGCCATTGATAATATTCACAATACATTCATTTCTTCATAGTTTTGCTGTGATTTTATCATATAGTAAATGCATATTTTTTATTCAAGCTGATTACAACTTTATTGAACGATATGATATCTCGGAGTAAATTAGTTGCTGTAATCGCTAGCCTTTTCAAATAAGAGAATTAGTTTACCTGTTACCAAATGATGTATTAATAGTATGTATAGTACGTAATGTATGTATGTATGTATGTATGTATGTATGTATATATATATAATATGTTATCCATTAGATGTATGATCAGATTTGCATCAATAAACCTAAACCTACATATCGGAATAAAAAACATTACACATTATTGTTGGTTTCTATGCATGCTTTATATAAATGTATTTGTTTGAAGGAATGTTCGGTGCAGTCTTTTAAAAAAGTAAAATAAATAATGCAACGTTCCTACAGATGCATAGAACATTGAAAATTCGTTAGTGTACTTAGAGAAAACATAATATGACTATCCATATAACTTAGTTCAATTGAAGAGGCCCTTAGATAAAATTTAGAAAGAGCAAAAAGAGTGTTGTTAGACACATGCATATATGTTTTACTATAAAACAATGCTTACATTTTGAGTTTATACTAAATAAAAACAAATGTATTTTATTATAAAATAATTATAATGATGTAAGAAAATTGGGAAAATGAAAATAAATAAAAAAGTTTTAAATAAGAGAGCTTAATGTAAATGTATGTACAACTGTTTATTATTATATATTTATAAATAACGGGTATTGATATAGTATATGTAATAATACCCGTTGTACTCTTTCTGAAATTTCGACCTATTTAACTTGAAGAACTAACCAATATTGGAGAATTTTAAATTATATAGTAGGTTATATTAAGCAGAAAACAATGACTTATTTATTATGTTGCAATATTTAACCAAGAAAGTACATAAAATAAAAAAAAAATATTAAGCCAGAAACGATTTTACAAAATCTATTTACATACATTATATATATAACGAATTGATTTATTATATTTGATTTGATTATCTTTGATATAGCTTGCTTAACTCAAAAATTATCCCAAAAAACGAAAGAGAATGAGATACTACTTTTGAAAATTTGCATTGTTTTTATACCATATTAATATTAGTCTGAAATTGGTTTTAAAATACAAATCACTGATTCCCAAACTACATCAATCTAATTGTTGTAGAATAAAAAAAAATCAGCCTAAATTCTTCGAACACTGCAATCACCAATTTTTTCCCAAACGTTAACCCATAACAGAAAAAGACTGAGACATTAAAAAACACTGTTAATTTTCATAAAGTAATGTCTCAGTCTATTTTGTTAAGGGACAACATTTTGAGTTAAATTAAATTGGTGATTGCCATGTTCGAAAAAAATTTAGGCTGTCTTTTTTTGTACAACAATATTGTCTACTTTAGTGAAAACTTTGTTAATTTTTTAGAGACAATATTAATGATATTCGGAAATTGGTTTTAAAATAAAAAATCACTTATTCCCAAACTACATCAATCTGATTGTTGTAATACAAAAAAAAAGACAGCCTAAATTTTTTTCGAACTCAGGCAATTACCAATTTAATTTACCTGTTTATTTGAAATATAACAAGGGAAGAAAAAAAAAATGCCTTCCTCTTTAAAATTGTTATTAAAGTGTTTAAATGGATTATTCGAATTCCGTTACAGGGAAAATCTAATGGAAGTATTAAGTGTGGATAGCTAATATCTCTTGATGCCAATAAAATATCTGATCATCCCCAGGGACATTTCTTTGTTTATGAGGTAGCTTTTTCAAGAACCACCTCCTCAGACATTCCGATTTGTGGAGAAGTAAGTGCCCTGGAAGAATGTGTTCCCATCAACTGATTTGGAAGATATTGTCTTCGATCTTTTTTACAGAAAAAAAAAATCAAGAGCATTGATTTGTACGGCTTTGTGACAATGAGATGCATCAGCGGAAATGTATTTCTTCATGATTGTTGATTTCTTTTTCTTCCGGTACTGAGATTGTGTTGCTTGGGGCAAAAGAAATAATCGAGATGAGATAAATGCAGAAAAAAATTAGTTGGAAGGACCTGAGCCAGCTGAATTGTTATTTTTTTGAAAAAAAAAAATCTATAAATCTGCTGGTGAATACTGAGATCAATATTCATTTTTTTAAAAGAGTATAATCCATAGATTTCAAAAATATGGCGAAACATTTTCAAATTTATATATTTAATATTTTTCCCAAAAAAATGGCTCATAAAATATATAAATCAATATATATTTCAAAAATATGGCGAGACATATTAACTTATTTTTTTCTCAAACCCTGTACCGAAACTATTTTGGAAAATGTATTATATTTTATTACAAAATTCTGGAGAAACGCAGACAACACTTAAAAATCTATCTTTAAAGATTTAATTAAATCGATGATAAATCGTACTTTTCAAGTTATTCAGAAAAATGGGAGAGCAGCATTTTACAGAATTTACTAAAACTTTCTGTTTTCTGCAACTGGTATTACAATTTTGTAAAAGGCATTTGCGCCATTTTTAGTTTAATTTTTTTATGAATGAATTTTATACTAGTAAATTTCTGAATTTTATTTAAAACTTCATATGTTGACATGGAGTAATTTTGATTATGATAAAAGATACATTCTAGAAATAAGAGGGCAGTTTTCGGTTGGCAATCACTTGTTTTTCTAAATTTTTTTCTATTGAGTGATTCTGTTTAAAGAGACGAACTTCTTATTCTTCAGGAGCCCAACAGCGGGCTAAGGCCGTCTGTCTACTGGCAGATTTCGAGACAGAAGATTGTTTTTTTTGTATGGGGTAGGATTGTCAGCCCTACGTCCAACGTCCAAAATTTATATGTGACAAGGTTTGGTTTGTCGTTCTAACGGTCATCTTATGCACACTTCAGGCTGAACAGACCGGGACCTACAGTTTAACGTGGATTCCGAACCACCACCAAACATCCATGCCCATGGTACTAACGGCCAGAGTGCTAGCCAGTTGGCCATCAGGCCGCTATATGTGACAAGGACTGAAAGTGGATACCGATTCACTTCAAACATTCATGGCATCGCCGAGACGAACCTGAAACCAGCGGCATCAATAGCTAGAGCATCATCACATAGTCACTGGGCATGAGGCCCCAAATTGACATATACGAAAGCATTTTCACCTATTTTGAAATGCATATGGCCCACTAACGCTTAGTTTACTAATTTTGGCTCATTATTAAAATTCTTTAGATTAGTGAGTTTTAATTTCAAACATCAAATTTCAGAAAGTGCTTCTGTATTAGATAAAAAAACGTTATGGCGCATTTTTAACATTTTGTTGGTTATATGTATTGCAAACCATTTGATTAAAGAGAAATTCCAAGAGTTTTACCTTTGTTATAGTTATTAATTTTAACAAGTTTGAAATATTTCGTATTAAATTGATCCTGGAAATATCTGTCATTTAATTATATCTGGATTGTTAAAATGTTAAATTGCTTAAAAGAGTTAAATAGCTTAATCAAATTAATTTCGTTTTCTTCTTCACTGGCGGAACAGTACCATGGTGCTCCAATGCCATGTAAGGATATATTATCTATTAGGATATATAATTTTAGTTAGTAATATTATAACTTATGCGAATATAGCATTCATTATTGATTTTATGAAAATACATTAATATATTTTTCTTTCGTTATATGAATCATAACTCTTTTGGTATTTTACGATTTCTTCTCCAATGGTACAACAGCCCCATGGAGGGTCAATTCCGTCTGCCTATTGGCAGATTTCCGAGACAGGAACTTGTTTTCCTTTTTAGGGAGTAGGATTGTCAGTCCTACGCTCAACAGAGTGGAACATACAATTTAAAGTGGATTCCGTACCCCTGCAAATATAAATGGCACCGCCGGGACATGAACCCGAGACCTGTGCCATCGAGCGCCAGCACGCCAGAAACAAGTTAACTATGAACTTAAATTATTTATTTAAATACTGTAAATGATATGCATCTTAAAAAACTTAAGCATTAAATGAGATTTGGTTAAATGAATGAATTATATTTTTATTATTATATCTCGCATTCTAGATTTTAGTTTAAAGTGCAAAAAAATAATTCAAATTCTTTAAGAATAAATGTTGTAGAACCATAATAAAATCAAACACTTCCCAACCAAACTTGAATCTTCAAAACTTTTCCACCGTTACAAAACACGAATGGGGCAAAGAAAAAAACGTATTTTTCATTCCTTACAAATCTGCCAAAAGAATACTCTCCTCTTCAAAACGAAAACGTTTTCCTCCAACTGGACTTGTTTGAATCCAACACCGGCCCGACTTTTATTTTGCCGGCCTTGTTTGTCATTCCCCGCTGAGTCGTTGTAAACCCCAATTCCCTAACAAGAGGCTGGGAAACATTGCGTGCCAAAGGAACTGTCTTCATTCGGAGGGAAAATTTTCCGCCAAGATTTATGTGATCTGCAAAATTCAGTCCTCCCGCCACATTATTAAGGATCTGACCTATCTCGTTTTGGCGGTAGGGATTGGGTTTTCTTTCAGGCTGCGCATGCTGGTTGGCAGTCTAGTGTATAATGCAATTTGGTTAAGAGCATTTATTTGTTCTATGTAGTTGAGAAGTAGGTATCTGCCAAGCTTGACAAAAACATCTGTAGTGTGAATTAAGTATGACTGGAATTGCATTTTTATAAACTTATTTTAAAAAAAATATATATGTGTTTTTAGTTTAATTTTTAAAATATATTTTTAGATCCTTCCATTTTAACAGTAATTAACTTACTTATTGTAACGTACAAAATTTGGTGTTGTGTAATTTTAAATCTACTGGGTTACATGTGTTGGAGTCACATGTAACCCAGTTGGAGTTTTGGAAGTGAGGAAATTTGATACCTTAAAATAGAGCGTAGAACGAAGAAATTTGATTGCATATTTAGTTATTTTCATCAATATTCTGAATGGAATAGTTGTTTTTCTTGATGATTACTTTATATGTCACACAAATGAAGAGAAGTTACTTCTAAAGTAATACACTATTCCTTCAATATATCGCGTGGGAATATTGTTAGAAAAAGATGTTTCTATTAATTTTTCATTAGTAACGAGAAAAGTAACGAATTTGCTATCCAACATTTGTTTAGCACTTTTCTAATATGAATATACTTTCTACAGTATGAGTATAAATTGATAAAATAAATTAAAGTGTAGAGTCTACCTCCATCACAACAAATGAATGGAATTACTATCTTTACTGACTCAAGGTCTGCATTGCCAGCTCTCAATAAAAGTTTCTCGAGTACGATCTTGAACATTATATATCTTAGAACAAGTCCATTGTTTGCACAGAATGAGTATCCTACATTGAATTCCTGCTCATGTGTATTTAAAATTCAATGAAATTGCAGATTCTTTGGCGAAAAATGCCAGAAGTCTGCATCAGACTGCCATTTTTACTTCCTTTATAGATGCAAATGCCTTGGCAAAATCTAAACTTATAACTCCTTCTAAGATTAAAACTAAATACCAAATTACAGAACTAAATTTCGGAGGAAAAACAGTTACTACTCTCAGAAGATTAAGGATGAAACACCACAAAAATATGAAAATTTCTACTGATGGCGTTAAAAAATACCAAAAATATGGCATCTGCTCTGATGTTGACTTACTCCTCCTCATGTGTTCGATTGCCCAGCTGTTGCAGCCGACATGCATTGTCTGGACCATCCTCGGAAGAGGATTTATACTCCGAACTGGCAATCAGCATAGCCAATATTATTCGAGAGCACCACGATATTTGATTTTCTTGTATTCTTCAGCGCATACGACAACAACAACAATTAAAGTGGAAGTTATGTTTCCCAATAAAAGTTTAACTAATGTAAAAGAATAATAAATTTCAACTACGTTTTTCTTAGGGAAGGTAATGCAAAATGTCAAGAGACAGCAACTAATAATTAAAAAAATACACAGTAAAAAATTATATATGTATAAATTATAATAGTAACATAAATTATTACATATTTATAAATTTAATAATGCATTGACTGTTTTTAATACATGTTCTGCAATTGTATTTATCCTTCTATGGTAAATAGATTTTAAAGTATTCATTGATTTTTAAATATTTTTAATGGATTTAAAAGATGGAGACGGAGTTTAAAATCGCGTTTATTTTAAAGCTAATTTTTATTTAAGGCAAAGAAATAATATTAGTTAAATTGCTATTCTTATTAATATCAATAAAGTTAAAAAAAATATCCTAAAGTGAATTAACAAAAATTAAAGATACAGAAATAGATATGAAACGAAAATTTAGCATAGCATTAAAGTAAAGATATGTTTTGACTTTAAATCCAAATAAAAAGAAATCCTTTTTTTTTTTTCTTCCTAAACTTGACTCAGCATTATTTGAATAATACAACAGAAAAAAAAATTAGAACCATTGTTTTGAAATCGAAATTTCATTATTCATGAGGATAGGCTGTTTGCAGAAATCTTTCACATTGTTTTGAAAAACAAGATTAAAGGTCTTGCACCTTTACAGTAGTAAAATCAATAAAAATTGCTGACATTCTATTTTAAAAGGGTCACCTAATAACTTTTTTTCTGTTTGAATTGTTTATATTTCCTGAAATCAACTCAAATAATAAAAAGATTTGTTCTTTAGTCGAAAGCTTTTCTAATATAAACTATTAAGTCTACTCTCGTAAAAGATTAAATCTATTTTAGGATTTTATATTTCTATAACATATTGGTATATTTTTAGAAAGATTTCTGAAAAAAAAATATTTATTCACTAAATCAATAAAGTTGGATGGAAAAGCTAAAAGTGTCAGGAACTTTTAACGAGCTTTAAACTTAAAATAATTCATCGTATTTAAAATTTAATAAATTTATAAATTTAATATTTAACAATTTATTAATAATTAATTAACTTGATTTTTAAACTAATATGGACATCTAGTTAAAAAATATAAATTTCTCTACGAAATAATATTATGTAAATTTTTATTTTTAGCATCAACATAATGCATATATATCTGTAAAAAGAACATTTAGAAACATTTACAAAAGAATTTTTATTTAGTGCAGTTTAAATTTTCCCTCATTTTAATCATAGTAGAAGTAATATGTTAAAAATAACTGTCAATTTAGGCTGGTTTCTTTTGTGACAAGCTGATCTCGCAATCCATTATATTAAATTTCATATTTATATCACTGAATAAAAACTGAAGTATTTGTATTGTAATAAATAATCTTGATAGAAAAGTTGAGTTCTATAATCAAAATATAATAAAATATAACATTAATTAAAAGGCAATACAATATACTATTACATCGTACATTGCATATTTCCCACTACGACTTTAAAGTTAAGGGAAAACAAGAAAAAATACAAAAATAAAACTAAATCACATAAAATAACAGCTCTAAGAAATTTCTGAAATTATCGTTATACAATTTTTTTTGGACCATCATCCAATTTCTAAAAATTTTGTTTAAGTTAATAAAAAAATTTAAAATTAAAGACGCTTTAAAATTTTGTAATAATTGACGTAATTTCAAAACTGTTTTAAATATTTTATGAAATATAAAAGAAAATTAAATTTAAATTATTTCTTTAAAATATTCATTTAAATTATTTTTGTTTAGTAACTTGATTAAAAACAAAAACAACTCATAAGAAAATAAAAAAAGGACTAGCATTTTATAATTAGATGTATTGAACATTTAGAATCACTGCCAGATACTTTATTTGAAATTAAAATACCTATGATGCAAATTGAAACAATTGAAAAACAAATTGTTTGAAATTCATTAAAAATAAATATTTTACATTCTATTACCTAAAAAATGTAATTTACACACATTTTTTACTTTATGATTGAAATAAAAAAAAAGAAAAAAGCACACAAGTAAAAGTTGTATTATTTTATATCTTAAAATTAACAATGATCTAAAGTCGAAAATCTGCTCTCGACATCAAACTAACAAAAAAAAAGTAAGCATCATCTTTGTAAATAATATTTCACCAAGACATTTTGAAAGTTTCAGCACATTTTTTTTTCTTTTTAAATTTTATTATTCTTTTGTGGACATAACAGAAGACATTTTTAATTTCGTTGTGTTAGAATTTTTTTTTCCTCTGGTAAAAAATGTATTTTAAGTAAAGAAAGAAATTAACTAAAAAATGCTTGTTATTTAAAAAAAATATTATTTAACTAAAATATGCATTTTTTTAAAGGAAAAAAAACATTTAATGCTTCTTTACATTAAGGGATGTTAATGGAAATAAATGGAAAAAAGAGGCAAGACAAAAAATACAAAAAGCTTCATTAAATTTTATCTGCCAAAACACACATTACATTTTATATTCTTTATGTGCTTACATTAAACAATTACTGCATTGAAAACTATTAGAAAGAGGTAATTATTTAATATTTAAGTTATTATTAACAGCAAAATTGTTTGGAAAATAACTGGCCAAATTGCTAACGTTGGTGAAAAATACTCTTTTTTTTGACGTACAATGAGTTGGGGACTAATGAAGATTTGAAAGATGAAAATTAAGATGGATCTTCTTTTTCGGGTGTTTTTTTTTAATTAACAAATTCTGCTTTTACAATAAATACTTCATAGAACAGCTACCAACAATTACTGCTGGTTTAATTAGCTTTAGTTTAATAAAGGAAGAGTTCGGTTCCATTTAATTTGTTCTGCATTTACTTCCATCTTTCAGACCTTTCCTTAGCTACTGATGGGAAAATTCAGTGTTTATTCTAAACAAAATTGATTACAAACCAAACAAACGAACCAAGTTGGATACTATTTAGTCTTATTTTGGTATCAAGTTGTGTAATTTCATTTGAAGTATTCCTGCTTGTGCCCTTTTTATAATTAGTTCTTTACACAGAAATGAAAGGCTTTCAAAATACAGGCTTTGTGATAAAAGAATTTGTTAATTATTGCATATTTAATAATATAGTAGATTTCGTAAAAATAATTAAACTCTGTAATTAAAAATAAGTAATGATTTAATACTACGCTAAGTTGGATGGAAATCGAAAACTTATTTCAATTACTCTAAAGCTTCCGTTCATTTATCGAGAAATCTCAGATTTCTCTGACAAGTTGAAACAGAACTCGAATTGAATTCGAGACAGTTCGTCGAAGTCACGTCGGCTATTATTAATCTAAATAGAAATTGTGGTAAAGACGATTGGTGTTGCAAAGAGGACTATGTTTGAAATTATTTGGATCATTACTGTCCAACTATAAAATGAAGGTACATAACAGGTTTCATGAATACTTTTTACCTGCAAATCTGTAGAATAAAACAGGAATATCATTATAATTTGGTTTTTGACTATAATTTATTTAATTTTAAAAGTGTCACTAATGTTTTTCTGAAGAACGCATGATGTCTTTTCTAACTATAATTTATTGATAAATTCCATATATAGAAATTCGGACTATATTCTATTCCAACTCGCATTTAATGTTGGCACTGAAATAAAAAAACCATGTTAACATTGAAGTAAATATTCTCTGTTTTAATTTGTTGAATGATTTTTTAAAAAATTTCCTAATATATAAGATATTAAAAAGTTGTACTATTACGTCATTACAGAGTAGAAAACGAGTTGAACGTTCAATCAAACACAAGCATTTTTAGCATTTCTAATATTCATTATATCATGTTTCAGCTAATTTTGTTTCAATATATCATTTTTCCTTCATCATTTTAATGAAATCATCATATTCATTCTTAAAGAAACATTTAATTTGTCCGAATGCACTATTTATAATGTTATGTTAATATAACTGCACATGCATTATCTATACTGTTATTATTGTTAATTTTCTGTTTATTATTCGTGACCCAGTAATAGTCTATAGTAGCTGCCCTGCAAATATTCCGTTTTAAGCTGTAGTTTGTTTTCTTGTATTATTTGAATTTAAAAGAAGTTCTGACAAGGATTTTAATAACAAAGCTGATAATTCAAAATTTTCTCCAATGCTCTTGAAAATATGGAACAGTTATACATGAAAGTGCTCCTGGAAGGCATTATACATCTTTTTAGTATCGTGTCCGTAGTGTAGGAACTGATGGTCTACTCTTTATCCAGAACTTGTTTCAACTACGATATCGGTAGTAAGAGATAATAGCTAACTGTACAGTTTTAAAAAGAATGTTGATTTTTTAAATTATATTTTTAAAAGTTCAATAATTAATTGGTTTATTATGATTGTATATAGCATCATATTCAGAATAAGGAAAATTTAGTTTAAAATGTAAAAAAGGTTTTCTATCTTCATCTAGAGTTTTAAGTTAATACGAGCGAATTTTTGAGATCTAAAATATAACCAGAAAATATTCTATTCAAAAACTAAATCGTGCGATATGTATACGAATGTAATACAGACATTTACTATTTATACAAATATGATACAAACGTGGATCTTTTCTGAATTTTGTGCTTTTAAGAAGGAAATTTCCACATGCGGCTAATTTATGTAAATAAAATAAATTTAAATAACCCAGCTTATATGTTTGCTTTGCTGTCACTCATGAAAGAATATGTAGAAAACATACTTACACTTTTCCATCAAATTTTAAGAAAAGAAATTAACAATAAGGTCGATTGCTCTCTACATTAAAATTTTTAAATGGTTGTAGTTATAATCTACATTGTTAAAAATTTTAAATGGTTGTAGTTATAATCTACATTGTTAACATTTTTAATAGCTTAATATCAAATGTTTTAAAAACCCTTTTTACTAATTATGTTAAATTCACGATTATTTTTCAATATTTAATACTTTTTATCAATATTTTACATAAATTCTGAAAAATCGAAAAAACGTTATCAAATTACATAAGGTAATAAAAAAAGAAACGCACAAAATAAGTGACAGTAATGGCAAATAGATTTTTGCTAAAATAATGTTATGAAAAACTGACAAATTTAAAAGTTATAATAAAACTCCAAATATTTGTCTCACAGAATTAGAGTATTTTCCCAAGAAGTTTTCCATCTAATTACTTCCGTTAGCTTAAGAAGTTTAATAGATATAAAAAGAAATCCTACAATCAAATTGAGAAATTTCTAATCTGAATCATATCACCGAACACAATAACTGCTAATATATTATTTTAATCATTCACGAAATATCCACTAATTGGACCCTCAACTTACATTATAATAAAATACCTTCTTCCTTGAATACATATTTTTACTACATTGAGATGTCTTGAGCCCTTTATGAAAACAGAATTAATAGAATCTTGGTGAATGAAAACTTTAATTTTGTGTCCTTAATAAAAATACTTATTCTATGTAACCTTTAATAATCCGTTCGGAAATCCTGCAAGAGTGGGTATTAGTACTTTATATCCAAGTTCCTGCGTTAATAGCTAGGAATCAATATTAATTGAATTGCAATGACCTTCAGAGCTCATACCTGGTTCCAAGTTATTGGAAATTGCTGAGATTCAATAAATTGGATGAAAACGTAGATTTACATTTGAAATAAGGTTACAGAGTTTATCGAATTAACAGAATCGAACCCATTGATCAATGAAATTTGCAATGAATCATGTTCCTAATTACGTAAAATGTTATATTTCAAATGTATTTTAGCTAAAATACTAGTTCTAAAATTCAATAAATTTTTTCTTTGAATATGTATAAATAAAACACCTTTAAATTATTTACTGATTTATCCTTTTATTATCGTGTTCTATACGTATTGGAATATTTTTGTAAATGTTTAAACCCAATATTAAAATTACCTAGAAATAATTTCAAATAAATAGCTTGCATTATTATTCAGAGTGTGTATAATGTATTGGAAGAGACAGTACAAAAGTTTGGTTTGTCTCTCCACAGTCATTTTATGCCCATTTTAGGCTAATTAGACAGATACCTACAGTTTAACGTGGATTCCGAACCACCAACAAACATTCATGCTACCGCCAGAATTCGAACCGGAAGCCTGTGGTACCAACGGCCAGAGCACTAGCCAATTAGCCATCAGGCCGTACAGTACACAAGACATTTAAAAGCAAAGAAAAGGCACATATAATTTTGGTAAATTTAGTAGAATTTTTTAAAAGAGTATAGAGAAGACCTCGTTTTTAAAATTTATTTATTTTAGAATTCTATTCTGGAGGAAGAGAGAACTATTCCTATTTTACTAAGAAAGACAGCGGTGGCTATTTAGATGTTTGACCAGGACTGTTTACATAACCACCTTTATAGAGTTAATGTGGTGGATTCCCCAAACTACGTTTTGTGTGAAGCTAGTCAGCCTATGACTTTTGAACATTTAATTAATTGTAATGAATTTTGTGGGTATGAGGACAGGGTCAAAACATACTATAGAGCCCATGAACTAATGGATTAGGCGTCAATGCTCGACATTTGTAAAATAAAAAAAATATATATTTCTAAAAATTTACAAAGATGCTTTTTTATAATTTTATATAAAAATTTAACTATGAAAATTAATTATATATTTTATGATACTACACTAGATTTAATTTTTAATTAATTTTTTTTCCAAATATTTATTTTAGTATAATAAAATAAACAAGTGATTTAATAAAAAATGAAATTAGATTCCATTAAAATATTTAATATTTATTTATTTTCTGTTTTAAATGAACTTGAAAAATTACTTGTCGATACTATTTCTAATTGAATTAAAATTTTATCTTACATTTATGAATACAAATATCCCAATTAGAAATAAATTTATTTTAATTATATCAGAAGTAATTTAAAAGTATCGATCTATGTTGGTTATCTCATAAATAATTTGAAATGGTGATTTTCTTTTATGAGATAGAAAGTATCCTTTGAAAAAAAAATGAAATTTACAAACATATAATTATGTTGATATAAAATAAATACATGAAAATTACCAGTATTAAAAAAATCATTTTAAATAAATCAAAAAGTATACTTTAAAAAATTAAGAAATTTATAAAAATTTCACCGTGTAATTTGAAATTCTTTTTTTATTAAAACGTGCCAGCTTTAAAAATAAAGGTATTTGCATAATTATGTTCTCAAACATTTACTTTAAAGTAAATATATGTTTTAATTTATAATTAATTTTTTTTTTAAATTATCCTGTTATCGATAGAAAAAGATTCATTCTTTTTTTTAATATAAAAAAAATATTCAAACTACTTAATTATATAATGTATTGTACTTAATAACATTGATCAATCTACAAATAGCGCATATTTTAGAAAGATTGATGTTTGTTTTATTCATGTAGGTATACATATTAATATTAAAGGAATTTATTTAATTTTATTTTGTAAAAAATTATACCATAATATTAATTTTTGTTCTATTATTCAAGACAATGAAATATAAGAATTACATTGCTTTTTATAATTTAAATTCTATTTTATTAATAACAGTATTATTTTATTATTTAATCATTCAAAATTTGCATATACTTAACATTGTGAACATAAATGACAAAATGTTTTACTAGAAATAAATTATAATTTTTTTCTATAACTCTTAATTATTATTGCAAATTTTGGTAATCCAATAATTTTTCAAAAATATATCAGATATTAATTTGAAAAATATGATTTCTATATAAAAATAATCAATTTCTTTATTATGAAAAATAATAAATAGCAAAGTGTACAATAAATAGTGTACTAAAAATAGCAATTCTCATTTGTTATTCTAATTAAAGAATTTTTCCTGCAAGCTGAGTTATCCTTTTATTTATTAATTCTTTTAGCCATTTTTTACAAAAAAAAATTTTTCACAGTGTTTTTAATTTTATTATGCTTTTAACAAAATTTATCGTATTATTTAAAGTTCTGTATATAAAACAAAATCTGTATTTTTTTTCAAAAAGTTTTGTTAATTTATTTTTAATTCAAGGTACACTAAAACTAACTTTTTGGCACAATGAAAATAAAATAAAATAATTTTTTTACTACAATGATATTTCATGTACACAATTTTATCCTATAAGAGAAATTTTCTCTAAAAGTACGTTAATGAAGTACAGTATATGAAGTACATATACAATATATGAAGAATATTATTGCAGTACTTCTAAGCAGATTTATAGCTGTGATAAGTAGTCAGTTACTGAAAATTAATACAAGTCGTTTAATAGACACACTATTTCCTAATATTTTACTCATTTGCAAATAAATCAATATTACACGGAAAAACAGCATAACATAGTTTTTAAAATAAGTTTTTACTATTTCCAGTAAAATCGATAACCTTAATTCATTAATTTTTTTAAGAAAATGTTAACATTTGACCTTAAGATGAACAGAAATTAATCAAAATATTTTTTTCATATAAATATTATTTACTAAGATAATAATAAAACTTGAATTAATAACAAATTTTATTATTTTTTTCGGAATTTAAGAGAAAAAGTAGTACTTTAGTAATTTTATTATATTGTATTTAATTATCCTAACTGCAGAAAACATATGATTATAGTCCGCGTGAAAGATAAATGATTCAGTCTAAGCTAGGAAACTACCATTAATTCATTTTAAACTACACGAATAACTTGAATTCGTCTTGAATAAATTTGGACTTGCGAAACTTTAATTAAATACCTACTTTCAGAACTCTCTCCCTCATTGTCCAATTTCTTAGCACTTCTACATATAATAAAATTATTGTGCGAAATAAACTTGTTAACATCATTTTAAAAGTTCCTTTTAATATAAGGCGCTTTAATTTGTTGAATGACTTGAAAACAGGATTTAAACCCTTTTTTTTTAATTATCTTTAATGGATTTATTTACATTTTTAAAAAATATTTTTTTTAATAAACAATAGATCCATAACCAATGTTGTTTAAGAATGCATTTTTGTCATCTAAAATAGTTAAAATATAACAGATTTAACGTTACACGGCATTAATAAAAAATACAATATCTCATCAAGGAAGATGGGACCATAATATAAGAAGTAGTATGAAAGATGGTACCACTTAGTACATGGTAGATTGTTCCTCTTTGTGCCCTCCCAACATAAAATGATCAACATAAAAGTTGGAATCTGGAGATTTGTGCATACTTTCTGTTGTACAGATTTACTACATCATTATTGACATAGAAATGGACACTTTTAACTCATATTCAATTATCTGGGTTCGAACCATGTGCCCTCGTTTGGTAAACATAAAGAGTTATTCACCAAACATTTCAGCCGCGACAAATCCATAACAGTTTTTACATTTCAAATTCAATATTCCGAATTTTAAATTTATTTCTCTGAAAATTAATTTGAAATAAATAAAATTGAATTTGAAATGATAATTCTTGAACTATTATATCATTTATTTACATCGAACTATCATAACATTTATTCACATGGAATTATTATAACATATATTTGCAGGGAACTATCAAAAACATGCATTTATATCGACTGGTGAGACAAAGTTAATTTTTGTTTAAGTATACATCATTTAACATAATTTAATATTATGATTTATATTATAAAATTTCACGAATTCTTTTATATGATTCCATTTTATTCTGAATACTCGAATTACAGCTACATTTAAAATTTAAATGGGAAAGGTTGCATCTGCTCTTTTTAAACTTCCGTAAATAATCGTGTGTATTAAGATAATATTTTAACATTATTAACTTCTTACTTTTATATATATATATATATATATATAAATAGGAAAAGTTTTTAAAAAAATAACGAAATTCGCCAATGTTGAATTTAAAATCAAAGCTTTATTTTACAATTTTGAACAAATATTTTCAGCATACCATACTTATTTAAAAAAATAAATTTAGAGCATTCTAGAGATAAAGGGTTTTTCACAATTAAACAAATTTAAGAGTTTAAAATATTAATACGTAACTGATTATTAAAAAAATGCTAGTATTCTTTTTTAACTCTAATTTAGTATAAGCAAAACATTTTTCAATAATATTATTTAACTTTATAATTTTTTTTGATAAAATAAAATAAGTTTTTAAAACAGAGTATTCCAAAATAATTTTTAAACCATTAGAATTCAAAAGCAAAACTTAATAAACGATATAAAGCAACGTATTAACGGTTATGGATTTGAATATGCCAAATATTTGCATTCCAGTTTCTACTTACATAAACAGGGACTTATAAGGGATTGTGATGTACGATTGAACAACATTTACAGCTAAATTTTTCGATTAATTTTAGTATTTATTTATCAAATAGGTTTTCACCAAGCTAAAAGCAAAAATTACTTACCTCTGAAATTTCTTCCAGATAGTAATAACCTCCTTTCATTTCCACCAATTACAGATAGTTCATTGTACAAAAATAAATTAGTACGAAGCTTATTTAAAAGCCAACAAAAAACTTTATCCAATCCTTTGAAAGACATATTATTCTATACATATCATTTGAAAGACATGTTCCTCTATACTTGCTATTATATGGAAAATAAAAATAAAAACACAAATTTATATTTGAAAGGTTACATCTGCTCATTTTAAACTAAAGTAATTAATCTTGTGTAGAGTGAGACCATTTTAAATTTATACTAATTTATTTTTATCAAAACACATGAAAATTTGAAGAAACTAACGAGAGGCATACATGCTGAATGAAAAATCAAAGCTTTATTTTACATTTTCAATCAAATTCTTTTCAACATAACATACTTTAAAAAAAAATTAATTTAGAATGTAATACGCTATTAAATCAAAATAATGAAGGTTGAGAATTTGATATGCCAATTATTTATAATGCAGTTTGTGCTTACATAAACGTGCGGACTTAGTGGAGATTGTGACATTACTGGCGATTAAACCATATTTACAGCTAAATTTATCGATTTATTTTAGTATTTATATATATATGTTTTCAATCAAATGAAAAGGAAAAATAAGTCACTTACCTCTGAAATTCATTTCAGACAGCAATAATCATCTTCCCTATCTGCCAATGGCAGGTTGTTCATTGTACAAAAACAAAATAGTACGAACAAAAATTTGATAAAAAATATCATCAAAACAATCTTTGTTAAGCCTATTTATATGCCTACAAAAAATTTCATTCAATCATTTGAAAGACATGTTCCTCTATACATGCTATTATACATAGCATAATGAAATTTCAAATTATAAATACCTGCCAGGAGAAAACTCTTGGAAACGATAAACCTGAAATATTGTCGATTTTAACATATTCTGGAAATTCGTAGTAATGATCCCCAAAATGTCACTCTGTAGTACAGAATACTTTGTTGCACTTTCGATTCCAAAAACGTGAGCTTCAGGAAGATTGAACCTGAAATTGATATTCATACAATTCCTTTGGCATCCCATTATTTGAAGCGTTATTCTCCAATATTTATTCCACTCCTATTGATTTTTGCATTTTTCACTTGCACAATGAATGCACAGGAAACAGAAAATCTCGCAAAATTGGCAACCCCCTGTAAAGACGGTCTCGAACTAATGGCTAAACTTAGTTTAAGACATTTTGCAATAGAAACCATTGTCCTGGAAAACCTATTGTAACACATCTGCATCACTTAGGATGACAAAAAACTGTTGCTGGCATAAAGGAAAATAATGGATTAAAATTAAGACTGTTGAATGGTATAAATATATTCAATAGGTAATAAAAATAATGTATATAACCCACATCCAAAACTAATTTTATCTGAGCTAAGCCAAATATATATGCATACCTTCATTAAATATTTCCAATGGAAATCCTCGAAAACGCACATTATAACTGCTTAAATTAAACAGTAATTATATCTGACTATAATTGCAATAAATGGTCTCTAGACTTTGCAGTTTTAGGAGAGTATTTGTTTCTTAAAATAATTAACGATAAACGCTCTTGCTTTCTTACATTTATATAGTATTCAAAACAACATGCTACATATAATTAATTATATTCTTTTTAAATTTCTCTTTGCATTTTGAAAATGTCAGGGAACATAAAATGAGATATGGCAATTTAAATTACACAAATTAAAATCTTATATGTTTATAAAAATTAACATATTCAAAAGAATTATGATTAACACAGTAGAAACGCGCATTCAGTTTTTAAATTTAAAAAATTACAAATGAATTTCTTTTAAAAAAACTACAAACAAATCTCTTGATTCCAAAAAAAATTACAAATGAATCTTCGGATTCTAAAAAGTTACAAATGTATGTTTGTAAGTGTTAACCTAATAATTTAAACCTACTACTAAATAACACTCAGGAGCAATTGCATCTAATTAATTAAAAAATTATAATTTATAAATGCCAAAACATACGATACGTTTATGTATAGTTCTAGATTTTACTTTCTCTATCTTCAATTTCTTGTATCTCTTTTTCCTGAGTATTTTATTTTCCGTACAATTTTTCTAACTAAATTTAAATTTTATTTCTACTTGAATATTTTTCTATTTTACTTTAAAATAGAAAAATTATGCAAGTAGAACATTTAATTGTGTAGTTGTTCAAAGAGCATTCATAATTGTTTAAATAATGTTTTTAAGATAGTTAATTTAATTTACTTTTAAAAGTTCAACAATTAAATATATTATTTTATTGAATTTAGCAATATTATCAGCAATAAACCTATAAAACCTTTTATTTCCATGGTATACTGAATTAATGTTTGCTCTGTTTTTAGTTCAATTTAAAAATCTAATTTTCTTTTGTTTTATTTTTAACACCAATTATTTTATTTAGCTAACACCAATAAATATTTGTCAGTACTATGCTACTAAAATAAAAAAAAAAATAACTAAATTTAATTTTACATTCTCATTTGTCAAATTGTTGACGCATCATATTTTCAGTTTCATTTTTTTTGACTAAGTTTACTTAATCAGAATATAGAAAAGGGATCGGGATAAATAACTTCCGAAGTATTTAAATAATTAAAATTTTTATACTTTAATAAAATCTGTAAACTGCAACAAACGGAAAATTATATTTTACACTCAACACTAAAATAATACCTAATTACAAATACAATTACATCTGTCTTGAGCAGTAATAATCCAAATACGTATTCTTTTAATCCTGTATATGAAAGCATTTAAAATACAATTAATGAGCTAAAATTTATTTTAAAAAAAAAAAGAATGTTAACGATATAAATATTTTTTTTAAAATATAAGTTTGGTTCTTTCTTTATTTTAATCGAATCCGATTTGAATTTAATGACTTTCTTTGATGATGTCGTATATTGTCATTTTTTTTCTGTTTAACTACAGTCCTGTCTCAATAATTATTGCCCAATAAATCTTAAAGCAGTTAAAATGTTATTTTACCACTTTAAAACATTTCTTTCTTGATTACTAGTAGAACTTTTACTATTTTTGACAGACATTTCTAGCAACCAGTTTCGCTAAAATAAGTATACATCCCGTAATTATTTTTGCAACTAAGTTAAGGTGGAAATATAATTTTCATTTATAATAACAATAACTTGTTTATTTATCATAAATAAATCACTAAACATTTGAGTTCAGTCATATAGAACAAGTTAAAAGAGTTTGATAATGTATGAAAAATAAATAATTTTAAAAATCCGATACGGAAAAATTATTCCAATTTCTAACTTTATTTAAAGGCGAGTTAACTATTTCCAATTTTTGTAAATCATTGCAAACCATTATAATTCCTTTTAATATTATATTTAGTTACTCAAAATATTATCTTTCAAATATAAAATGCATGGTTTATAGATAAAATATTTTGATAACGATATATTTAAATTCATGTGCCTATTTAAGTGTTTAACCAGTAAAGTAAAATGAGAGAAAACATATCTTTCCGAAGCAGTAAATATTTTGTCTAGCAGTAGAGTATGCAGTGAAATTCGAATTGTATTTATTAACCTAAGACTCACAGTAAATAGTTCTGGTTTTATCCTTCAGATAACCAGAATTGTCAAGTTACGTAACATGCGGTGTTTATTTTCGTTGAAAAGATAAATATTCAAGAATACCACGACAGTGAGTTTTCCATTCTATTTAGGATTGAAATACCACATGACTTTTTTTCCAAAGCAAAAATAAATATTGTCAAATATACTTGCCTACAGTATATTCAGGATTTTTGCGTATACATCATTGTTCCAATAAAAGAGATAGAAGTAATTAACAATTTTAAATTATAACATGGAAAAATCTCCAATTTATTTATTCCAAATAAATATAATAAGGTTTATAAAAATGTAATCTTTGATTTTTCGAAATGTAACAAACATTATTTCACAAAAGTTTTAGAATACCCATTCAGACTCGCACATAACTTGTCTGCTTCACATTCATGTTTTTAATAAATATTTTTCAAACTCAGCTGGCCATAATAAATAAAATCTTCCTATACTTTAAATGGTATGTATTTATAAAATTAAAATCTTATCAGTAGATCAAGAAGCATATTCAGTTAGAAATTTACAAGGTAATATTTAAGTGACCCACTCTGCTTTTCTATCTTAAAAGAATTAAATATTATGCAGTAATATAGCATAATAGTATGCAATATAATTCCGTCAAGATCAGTATAGCTAACATCAATCATTCCAAGACTGCCTCTTAGAGAGAATCGAATCATCGTTCGAAAAAAAATGAAGGCAAATCAAAGATTATTGACTACAAAACTTGGATAATAATTGTAAGAACGCCATGGAATATGAGCAAGTCTAAAAAATAATTCTATCATCCATGTGTCATAATTGAGAGGCATTGAAGAAATTCACCAGTGTAAGGAATCGAAATCTTCGAATATCTCTGTTATAAATATGAATAAACATTGTATTTGCCAAGGAAAGCAAAAGTCATTCTCTGCATAATGTCTTGCAGAAAATTAACAGAAGAATTTTAAAAAGAGGACTCACATTCATTCTTTAAACAGAGTTTTAAATGCTTCTTTAGAGAGATTTTAATATTGATATTATCAATCAGTACATGTACATTGAAATATTCAACAGAAATTTAAAATCTTCAGTGAAACATTTTCGTCTCTGATAGACTTCAAATGTATCATGATAATACTCCTAATCATATTGTACGAGTGTTCGATTCGGTGCTTTACAATAGAAAATACATCATTAATATGCCTTCCTAGTTACAAAATATGAAACCAATAGAACGTAAATATCCAGTGTTGGAAACTAGAATTAAAAAAACATCAAATTTTCACATTGAAGCAAATTAAAAAGTTTGGAACATGAAAAGTTTAACAAAATGGGGACTCGGATTTATTACAAATTAATTCCAACCTGCACTAAAACGATTAAAAAATATTCTTGAATTTCAAATTTTCTTGAGTTATCAACAAATCACTAAAAATTGTTAAACAACAAAATAAATATATTGATTGGACTTAATTTCTTTCATATGAAAACTATTATAGCTATTCATTATTTCATCATTTATTGTCCTATTTAGAAAGAATTTATCTTAAAGAATTAAAACAAACGTAAAATTAAAATGAAAATATGCTCATTCTCAATTATTTAAGAAGAATTAATTTTTATAATCTTGTATAATTACTTTTGTTATATATGGGATGCTTATGAAAAATATTTGCTTAATTATATAAATAAAATGGATTTAATTGTATACGGAACATACACTCAGCATAATCATAGCAATTTAGACATTTTTAATCTTTTAAACATATTAAAATCTATTAAAGCCCATATTTGATTAAATAAATAAATGATAAAAATAATAAAATGATAAATAAAAAACGATAAAAGATGAAACAAATAATAAAAACATGATTTTTCAAATAAAAAAAGAAATTCTGAGAACAGACACCAACAGCAGATCAGATATTTGTAAATATTTCACCTAATTCGTTATTTCACAAAATAATTAAATGCAATATTAAAAATACCCTTTTTATCTTCATCTTCATTTTTATCTTTCTATTCTTCATATTGAAATATGCAGTTATTATTATTTTATTTATTTATATTCATATTGAAATGTACCAACAAATATTCTAGTGTTATTTCCCAATAACCATTGAATGCAATATTAACAGCACCCTTTTATCTTTCTATTATTTATATTGAAATATTCAGTTATTTATATATATTGTAATTATTATTATTTTATTTATTTACATTTATATTGAATTATAGCAAAAAATATTCTAATGTTATTTCCCATAAACAATTGAAGGCAATATTAAAAGCTATCCTTTTTACCATATTTTCTGTTATTTATAATGAAATATTCAGTTATGTATTTATTATTATACTTTTTATTTATATTCATATTGAAATGTACAAAAAAAATAACGATATCAAATAATAACATCCTTAAAAACTAAAATAAAGGGCAATATTACATGAAATCCAATGAAGAATACGAAATTATTGAATCAACATCTCAAATCAATTCATTTCCTTGTTTTCTCACACACATTGCATCCCGATTGGAAAAATCCCCAAAATGAAATTACACTTTAGAAAAATGGAGAATCGTGTTTGTTTTTTAATGGATTTTTCCCCGATTTTTATTCTTATTCTTCTTAGAAAAGAGTTTCGATTGTGATATGGAAGACATTAATATCATTCTCTGGTAAATTTGTCTTGCTGGAAGAATAGGGGTTGGATTTATTTTTCCTTTTGGCCTGATTTTTATTTGGAATGGAAGAATATTATGGATTTATCATATTGTAATAGTCAGAGGCAAAATAATTAATTTTATCGATTTGTTAGTGTGAATAGAGAGAGATGAAAATAAAAAAAGGGATCAGGTTTTTTTCAAAAGAATATTTTTCATAAAAAGAATTTGGAATATAAAAAAAAAAGTTATTGAATCTATTTCTTTATATAATCTAATGAAATTTATCAAAGTATTGAGACCTTTGACAAATGTAGTGCGAAAAGATTAATTATGTACATTTCTTTTATGTAAATATTTTCTGCAACTTTTAAAAATTGTTTAGATCATTTTGACAGAGATAAAATTATATATAATGATTATTATTAATATACTTTGTTGCATTGTTGGTTTGAAAAAAAATGTCATTGGTTTTTTTTTTTCAATTTTAAGAGCATTTTTCAAGTTATATATGATTCGCAAATATTTTGTACTTATAGTATTAACATAAACACTAACTTAAAATATATTTTAATAGATACATAAAACTCGAACGATAAGTTTAAATAATTTATTTATTTCAATATTTTTTTTCGCCATGAAATTCAAAAGTTTAGTTATTAATTCACTAAATAAATCAGCCGTATTTGTTGCATATGATACTATACTGATATATACTGATATATTTTGAATAAAAATTAATTTAATAACTAAATTTAGTTATTAAATTAATTTTTATTCAAAATATATTAATTTCAGAAAACATTTTTAAAAACTTTATCTTTAATGAAGAGTTTATTAATAAAAAGATTAATGACCAATCTTTTAAGCTAAGAAGTATATAAATGAATAAAATAATAAAAATTAAAATACATTTTAACGGAATATTTTTTTTCGTAAAAAACTATTTTAATCGCAAATTTTTTTAAATAAGATTGGCATACCTTTTATCATTTTATTCATTTTTAATAAAGTACAGATTTATAATTTATTAGAGCAAGGAAATATATAAAATTTTGAGGATGGTTAACTATCCTTAAATATTTGAAAACATTTTACGGTGGTAATATTTTTTCATTAAATGCCTTTGAAAATATTGCATTAAATAGAGGTTTTTTAAAAGTAATTTAATGTAAATTTTTCTATTGTCGCAAAAATTTAAAACAAATACTTCGTGGTAAATAAAGGTACAAAAACATTTGAAAAAATTCAGAACAAGGACTCTTTAAACATCTTTTTCATCTAAATTTAATTTTTTAAATAAAACATTTTTTAACTTTAAAATACTTATGAAAAAGTCAATTTGAATTAATGTTTATAATGCAATAATTATGCTTATAATGATAGTTGGAATTCCTGTATTGGCTTAAAATGTATTTCGGGTAAAACTGGATGCAAATATTTTTTTGGTTTAAGCAATTTTTGATGAAAAAAAAAAAAAAAAAAATTGCAGGCTAATATTTTAAACCTGCATTTCCTAAAGTACAGGTTAAAATTTACAATATAAGTAATTGTTAAAGTATTATTACATAATTTTTCAAACTGTTTTATATTTTTAAAATAAAATAAAGATTTATACATATTTAATTTAGTTAAGTGATTTCAGATTCACACAAAAAATATACCAATTTTAAACAGCTTTCAGAAAATTACTAATTTCCTTTTTTCATCTATTATAAAGCTTCATATTAAGTAGTAAAATATAACTTAAACACATGCCACTTACCTTAACAGACACATCAGTGTAGTCCCTGGTCACAGTTATTGCAGGTATTCCAGCTTGTCCAGCAATCATGGATGTGTAGAAAGTTCTTCTCGTTGGCATAAAAGAAAGCAAGATGTGTGGATTCAATTTCTGAACACTTTCACACATAACATCAATTAATTCAGTTACATTATCCGGGACCAAGATAGTTGAAGCGTTCATTCCTTCACCTTCACCCTTGAAGTCATCCATGGTCCTTCGTAATCCTTTAGACAATTTAGGAGCATCTTCAGATGGTAAAACTATCATAAGATGTATGGGTAAAGATGACACTGGCATAAAGTAAGTCAGCAAAAGAAGCCATATTAACGTAAAAGCCATGTTTTTCACCATGTCTCAAATTTGCACTGCACTATAAATTATTAGAATAACTGCATTGGTTTAATTTCCTTTACTGTAGGAATCATTTAAATGTGTTGCATATTTAAGTAAGCCATTAAAATTGAAAATAAGTTATCAGTTGCATTGTTTTCTTGAATTGCTTTCAATACATCCCAGAATTCCTATCATTCTTCCTTGCATCTTATTAGTAGGAGTATTGTACAACAATAACTATTGCATGAATATTGCTTTTAGATATTGGAAAAGAAAAATTAAAAAACGGATCTTCATTTAATTGTTAAATCAATTTATCAAAAAATTATTTTACAAAATAAAAATTATCAATTAGATTCATAAATAAATAATCATAATGATTAGTAAATTGGACCTTTGATAAGTATTCGAAAAAAATCAATTTGTCAACGACAAAATTGAAAAGTTTAAAGACATTTTAAAATATATTTAAAATTTAAAAATCCAGTTTATTATCTGGAAATTTAATAATGAGTTTCAAGGAAATATATAAGGTAAAAGGTAGCATTGGATGTATTTCAATGTGAACTTTAAAAGATATATTTTACCTTAAAAGTCATAGTTTTGATCATGAGTAACATGTTATACGTTATAAATAGATAGCAAAGCTTATACTTCAATTACTTGAAAAATTGCTTCAAATTTCAATGCAGAATATGGTCTACATATCAAATATGTGGCAGTGATATATGCTAAATATAGGAAAAGGAAAATACTTGATTTGTTGTCTCAAGTATTTATTGCTTTAACAAAAAATGTAAAACTTATTTATAATATTATTTAAACTAAGACAAGCATCCTTTAAAGACATTAATATTTTACTGATGAATTTATAGAGTTTGATCAAGAAATTTAAGTTTAAATTAATTTAAACAATTGCTATAAAAATTGTAATATTCAAAAATTAACTTGAATACTTTTTTGAATTATTATTTGCTTTTAATATCAATTGATTAGTCGAGAGTTCACTAATTATTGTAGAGTTTAATTTTTTTAGATTTCTCATTTAACTACTAAAACAATTTTCAAAAAGAAATCATTATTTTAACGAATGCACAATTCTTACAAGGACAATTTCTGTAGAGCATAAAATTTTGGGTTTTTAATTTATCAAGACTGTTTAAAAAACCAAATTGATAGTTCAATTTAAAAATGAAAAGTTTATTTGCAAAACTGACTATCGAAACCGTTAAATGAAGAGCTTTCTACAAATTTGTAGTAAAGAAATCAATGATGAGAAGTAAAATTTTTTTTAACTATACCTAAAAAAATTTATTTGCAATTGTATTACGTATTTTAAAAAAAGTCAAAAAATCGCTATTATTATGGAAAAAAGTTTTAGCCACACTTTTCCATACAAATATCTTGCTTAATAAGCGTGAACAAATTATAAAAGACTTAAAAAAATGCAAAATGCATTGTGATATACTTCCTAGCTATCAACAAAAAATGTTAAAAAATAATAAAATTTTCTAGTTCAAGGAATTGATCTTATTTCAAAGTCTTCTATTGCAATAAATTCATATAAAAATGAGATTAATTTCTTATCAAAATATCATTGCAATAGCTTTCTATATTTCTGCAATCTATCGTCAAAAAAAAAATCACACCTTACAATTCATAATCCACAAGCGGTATTTGTAGCCGCTGCACTTCATCAAAGAGCCATCCTTTTGCTTTTTGCCAGTATCCCCGGATTTGTCGATTTAGCACATGTTTGAAAGCAAAAACGTGGAGCCATCGCATTTCACATTCTACCGAGAATCCCGGATGCTAACTAAGGAAGAGGAGAGATTGTGTCAGCTAGCGGGGTTTCCCTAAATTTCGCCAACTTGTTGTTTCGCCAATTGTATCGCCAAGATGGTGCTATTTTTAGAACAGCCAATAAGTATTAATTTTCCATGCACTTTAAAGCTATGGCAACAAAAAGCATTGAAGCATATTTTATGACAGGTGATTAATATTCTTAGGGACAGTTGTGGTGAAGATCAAAGACTGCTACAATGAAAGTTATCTATTAAGTATAATGATGCATAATAAATTGTAAAGGTGGAAAGAAAAATAAATTAAGTAGAAATTTCATTATTAAAAATTTGACATGATAAAGGAATTTATAATTTCAAGGGTTTAATGATACATTACATTCGTGTATTTCGTGCTCCATCACTGCATGCCACAAATTGCCCACTGATATACTATTGTGTCGAAAAAGTAAGACCAATTTTCAATTTAAAATACCAGGGGCTTATGAAATTTCAAACTGATTTTATTTTTTAGGTGGCTGGCACTATCCCTGGTATCTGTGTGAAATTTGACGACAAAATATTCATTACTGATTGAGTTACCTTTGGCTTTGTGAGACGCTAAAATTGATTCCGGCGATTTTTGAAATGTCTGAATTAATTGAGCAAAGAACTTGCATTAAATTTTGTTTGCGGAAAAGCATAGAATGCTGTAGAAGTGATTCTATGAGCATTCCTATATCGGAAAGAAATGTTTAGAAGTGGTATAAACAGTTCAAAGAAGGCAGAGAAAGCGTTGAAGTCGAAGAGCCCTCAGGTCGGCCATCAACCTCAACCGACGAAACTCCCGTCCAAAAAATTAAAGAATTGGTGCTTGCAAACCGTCGATTTACAATTAGAGATCTTCCTGCTGATGTTGGAATTTCAAAAGGATCGGTCTATTCCATTTTGGGCCTCAAACGCGTCAAATCTCGATTGGTACCGAAAACGCTGAATGCACCAGCGCCCATTCCATTGATTCTTCGTGACTTTTTCGCCAAAAATGAAACATATATCGTTCCACAACCGTCGACTTCTGGCTATTTCCTACACTCAAAAGATATCTCCGGTGACACCGCTTTGAGTCGATTGAAGAGATTCAACGTGAATCGCCGCGCGTTTTGAAGGCCATTACTGCCGATGACTTTTTAGCATGCATTGAGGATTGGAAAAAGCGTTGGCATAAGTGCATTGTGTCCGGAGGGGATTACTCTGAGGGCGATGAAATAAATAGGGAAGAATAAATAAAGAGTTTTTAAAAAAAATAATTGGTCTTACTTTTTGTTCACAGTAGTACGACCACAGGGAGGGCATCGCATTCCCTGAAAATTTCTAGTGGCAACTGTTCATCGTTTACTGGTAATATTCGGCAAAACCTTGGAAACTTACAACAAACAGTTGACTATCCATTAGAGATTCTTACACAGTTGTGTTCTTACCTTAACAATGATTCTTACCTGGGAAATCGAGCTTAATCTTACACGTTAATTGACATAGGTTTAAGCTCAATTTCACAGTAGGCTTGCCCAATGAGATTAATTTGCACATTGATTACCTGCTTAATCAATGCACAGGTTTAGTTTTAAACCTGCGCATTAATTAAGCAATGGGATATGGATAATGAATCATTGGGATATGATTCAAACTAAATTTAGGGTTTCGAGAAATAAAAGTTTTTTTTTTTTCATTATTAAAATTTTTATATAAGTAATAACAATTATAATAAAAAAGATCATAGTATTAAAAATGTTGGATTAATATGATCATACTGTAATGTATTGCATTCATATGCATAAAAATTAAGTTTGCCTTTAAGTAATGGACAACTGCTTCATTTAATTAAGAAATATATTAATGAAACTTAAGTTACGAATATTTAAAATGCAATGAATAATGAAGCTAATTTAAATATGTATTATTAAATGCAATAAGATCCCTTAAACTCCTTAAAATTGTAAATATTATTATAATTTATATAAAATTGTATCCCTTCCATTTCGCAAAAAGGATTAGTTTACATATAATTTTTTTTACATAGTTTGATGATATTTTTTAAGTATCTAAGTATTCTAAGTTTTTCAATTATAATTATTTAAAAAAAAAAACTTTTACTGCTTAAAAACTAAGATTAATGAATCACAACATTTTTTTCTTATTTGAAATTATTTTTATTTTATATTGTGATCATTATTTTTTACAAAAAAACGTTAAGTTAGCAATATTTTATATTTGACTAACCTTCAAATGCGGCTCGGCAGAGCCTTTTTCTTAAATACAGCTTCAGTGAATAATGTAATGAATCAGACGTACTAATTATTTTATGTATTTTTGGGAATTTTTTTTTATCTTTTTCCATTTTCTGGGAACTTTCCTCTTTCTGAAAAACTTTTCTTCTACTTGAAGCATTTTCTGAGATTTTCTAGATATTTTCTGGGAAATGTTTGCTATTTTTTGTGCTGATTTTGCATGTGATATACTGATAATGTTTATAATGTTTGCCATTATTTTTAGGAAAATTGCCATTTTTCTGCCAGTTGACATAATAGTCAAATGCAGAGTATCGTAAAAAACATATAAAGTAAGCTGTCAAGAAGAAACATACTATTTTGTAGTAAAAACATCTACATAACTTTGCATATAATTAGTGTAAAATAATCCAAGCATTCAGTACAAACCTTTCAGGGTAATTTGTTCCTCTTCAGCTTTATTTTGTTACTACTTTTAAACATAAAAAACTGAAAAACACAAATTTAATGTACTAAAAATTAGAAATAAAAAACTCTTTAGCTAATGAAATTTGCTATTAACAGGAATTTTAGGCATTTATTGAAACTGCATGCCAGGAGTTGCCGAATATATTTAATCAAAGAGTCTTTCAAAAGTATCTTTGCTTTTTATTGACCGTAATTACTTTATTGTAATCAAACAAACATGTAAAGAATGCTCATTAGTTTTTTATTTAAAATGTTTATAGTATGTATGAACAGCCTTTATTATTATAAAGCCTTAACTTTAAAGAGATACCTTTTTTTATTTATAGTTTCAGTCAAGTATGTAATCCACGTTAGATAGTAATTTAAATTTAAAAGTTATCAAAGGTGTAAATCTACATTAAACGAAATAAATATTATACATACAGGGATTTTTTAAATTTTTTTCACTATCTCCATACGTCCATTGAGATTCAGTATCGACTATTATGGCAAACTGTAGGCTTTTCCTAATATATTAATTTAATGGCATTCATTTTATGATGCAAATAGTAAATGAACATTCATAATTGTTACTTAATTTTCATGATGTATTATAAATATCACACGATGTTTGTATCATACCGCATAAACTGTGCAGGGTAAGAATCTGCACTTGGAGTACAAAAAAAAAATTGTCGACCCACACCTCTAAAGTGCATAGGTTGCGATATATACGGGGAAGAAAAAATATGATGCCACATCTGGTGCACGGATAAAAAAAATCTTTCTGCAATCATAGCAAATATTGCGTTTTGGCTAATCCAATTGACGTTGAAAAGAGACTTGGCGGAAACGGAACCCTTAAGTGCAGAATCCCCACAAGAACTATTAAATTCAAAATCAAAAGGATTTTAAAAAATTTAATAACTGTAGAATATTATGAACAATCAATTCAAATACCACAAAAACACTACCAAATTCAGACAAAGAAGTATGTTAAGTGATGGTTAAATTAACTTTTATAAACATAAAATAATACTTAGACACTATTTTGAGGATTTTTAAACAATAATCTGTTTATAGTTTGAAAACGAGATAATTAAAAATGAACTGTAGAGCATGTGACATTATACGGGTCAATCGTTATATTTAGCAACACAAATTTCGTGCCAGATTTAAAACACATGAATGAAATCACGTGAAAATCAGAATTTATTTTAAATAGAAGTTTTTGAAATGAAAGTTTCTCGTGTTTTATGAAGAGTTTAATTTGCTTTAAATAATAATTTATACTTTTATTTATTTTTTTCCCACTTTTTTGGAGACGTTACGGGCCACTTCTATACCTCTATATAGTTTCACTTTTTTGGAGATGTCGTAGACATATTTGACATCGCCATTACATCATGTTCACAGATAAAAATTTTACCACTATTCTTGATGTAATAGTTTAATGAGGGATGTACATTCTGTAACACCTGTCTATCTGTTATGCAATTGATGCTATCGTATTATCCAATAGGGACTCGCTTTGCTGGATTATCGACAATTTTTGTACAACAATAATTATTTCATTCATAAATATTACAATATGTTCTTTTTCTATGGCCAGTGTAGTGGCAATGCATTATAAGAACTGAGCGAATACACCTCTCATACCATCACGCCGTCATTCTGATTTCAGTGTCATCAGATTGAATGATAAGGTCCCATTGTGTTGCTTCCCTCCTCTCTATTGACAGATCTGTCTCTTTTTCACTTTTCCTGCGAGGCCATCTATAAGAAATGGTACATAAAACTTCTGTTGTTACAGAACAAGTCTTAGTTACTCGCCTGCATGTTGAATTTATTTTTGTATTTACAAGATGTTTAGATTATATGCAGTTAACCATTGTAGGCAAGTGCATGCATGGCAATTATGAACATATTTGAACATTTCAATGTATATGCTATGTCATATGCAGTTAATGCAGTTCATACTTCTGTTAAGGCTCATTTTCCATGCATTGGATGTGAAGAAATATATTTACTTTCGTGCTTTTTTCGAAAACTATGAATCGTAAAGATATTCATTAGGAATCTTTTATGTACTTCCAGAAAGGATTATCTCCCTGTACAATTCTACTGTATTGTTGGAACCCCTGTATATTCATTTATCCAAGAATGGACAGCTGTTTGTTTATTACCAAATTGAATTATGTTTCTATCATCATAAAGGCTTTTATTATTTCCAGCAAAGAAATGAATGGTAAAGATTAAATAAACATACTACACTATCTGGAAGAAAGTGACGGGACACCCCTCGAAAAGTAGAAAAGTCGACAATACAGCTGACACATGCGCAATAATAGGTATCACGTGTCAGCCATATCCTATAAATACTCTGTGGAGTCGACTAGAGTTGTTTTTTATCAAGATGGCGCCACGGGAAGAGTTGTCTGAGTTCGAGAAAGGTGTGTTGGTTGGATTGCATCTTGCCAAGGTGTCAATTAGGGAGATATCCCGTCGCCGTAACTGCTCAAAATCAACTGTATCACGTGTTGTGTGTCGCTATAAGACTGAGGGACACTGTCAGAACAAACCCCGAAGTGGACGACCTACAGTTTTCATCAGCAGGGACCGGCGGGTGCTCGGCAGGGAGATTCGAAGTAACCGTCAAACATCCATGGATAACATCGCTAATAAGTTTAGACAAGCCACAGGTGTGGCCGTTTCGACCAAGACTCTTCGTTTCGAGGCCCATAAGTTAGGTTACACTGGACGTTCGGCGGCCCCTAAGCCTTTGATTACGAAAACCAACAAGAAAGCGCGCCTTCGATGGGCCAAAGACCACCGTACTTGGACTCTGGATGACTGGAAACTCGTCCTTTGGAGTGACGAGTCACGATTTACCCTTTTCCGTTCCGATGGACGTGTTTGGGTATGGCGTTTACCACGAGAACGCCTTTTGCCCGAGTGTGTCGTCCCAACTGTAAAGTTTGGTGGAGGAGGATTGATGGTATGGGCCTGTTTCTCCTGGTATGGGACTGGCCCACTGGTGAAGGTTGATGGTGCGATGAATGCCGATAGATACTGTGATATTCTCGACAATCATGTCCTTCCTACCTTGTGGGCAACGTACGGTATGGATGATTGCTGGTATCAAGACGACAACGCAACATGTCATGTTGCAAGGAGGACTCTTGATTGGTATGTGAACAACAACGTTAAACACATGGAGTGGCCGGCGCAGAACCTTGATCTTAACACAATTGAACATCTCTGGGACGAATTGGACCGTCGGTTGAGGGCCTGCACCCCACTCCCCAAAAGCAAGCCTGAACTATGGAACTTCTTATTAAACATTTGGAAAGAAATTCCTCTTGCCACTATGGCTAATTTAGTGGAAAGCATGCCCAGAAGGGTTGCAGCTGTGATCGCAGCCAACGGAGGCCCTACGTCCTATTAATTTTAATAAATATGGGTTTATGTCGTTATAGTGTCGTGTCCCGTCACTTTCTTCCACATAGTGTATATCTGTAAGGCTATAAGTAACAAATAGTTTTTTAATTCATTGTAAATCGATTTTCCCTTACTGTTACATTTTTCTATTTGTAGAAATTATATGCATTATTTTATTCTATTTTACCTTAATAATCATAAGGAAAAAATTGTTATAAATTTTTGTTGTTTAAAAATTTTCAAGTTTTTAAACTGGGGCATGAATGGCGGAGTGGCTAGCGTTCTAGCGCTCGGTACCACAGGTTTCGTATTCTAGTCCAGGCGGTGCCCTGGATGTTTGTAGTGGTTCGCAATCCACTTTAAACCGTAGGTCTCGGTCTAATAGGATCGTAGAGCGTTGCGGGGAGATTGTTACTCCGCGTCCGTAGCTTATCTTCAAGCTACATGCACCTCCGGAGTAGTGCTAAGTGAGTAACGTCGGTGCAGCCCTTGCCTTAAGGCATCCAAGACAATTGTCTAAGTGTTTGCCAGCTGCATTAAAAAAAAGTTTTTCAACTGCATACAAGATTTTTACAATATACAAGGTATTAGAAGCCCACTTTTCAGTTATTTATAAATTTCTTAAAATGACAACTTATCGTGCACTTTATGAGTTTTTCTTCCCAGATTCTTAAAACTACAATGTAGTAAATATTCTTTTACTGTTATTTATGATTGGCTGCGCTGCAGGAAATACAAGTCACGAATAAGAATGAGAAAAGGGATAAAAATATAATTTGAAAAGCACCATAGCGGTATGCAAAATAAGTGAAAACAATTGCTTTTAAACTCCTTGATATAAAAAAAATTCCGTTTAGATAGATTTGTCTAAAAGAAACTGAAAAAAAAGCCAGTTAAGAAATAGTGTTGAATGGATCATTCACAAAACTTACCTAAATGTGACTTAATACAAATGCTTATAAAAGAAGTCCTGAACTCTAATGAGACGAGAAAAGGCCATAGTTTTTAGTTGTGTCACAAAGGAATTCTGGAACATAAAATACTCGTGAAATTTCCATTATCATTACAGGATACTAAATACAACATTGATACATAGAGTCTCTGGAGACCATGATTTTAATAATGTTTTTTCCTAATGTGAGAAAAATATTCTAAAAAACGCTACGAAAGAGTATATTAAGTTATTCTTCAAGAAAAAAAAATTAACTTTTTTGCAAGAAAATTTTAATGGTCTTCGGTAGTATAATTGGTTCCATATTAGAGCATAATATTATGCTGTAAGCAAATAATGTTGTTAATGCTTGTTGGAAACAAAAAAAAATGCAATTTTGAGAGTAAATTTATTTGATCAAATCCAATTGTCCAGCATAAAGGACAATTAAAACTTTAAAAAAAATAATAATAAATAGATACTTTAGTAAAACTACAACTTAATTTTATTAATTAAATATTTAACATTGCATATTAAAATTTTTGAACCAAAAATACAATGTAAAAAAATTAAAACAAACAAAATTTAAATTGTTGACATGCCTTCTCTTTTCAAATAATTGTAATACAAGGGTACCTACAAAACGTTTTAAGTTTTGTTGCATACTATAGATGGCAGTTTTGGATTGTCCAATATAACATGCTGCTGAATTATGAGACCTAAAAGTGGAATTTCTTTTTCTACATGCAAAATAAAATTTCAATAGAATGGACTTTGAGTCTGAAGAGGATAAAGCACAATTGAAGTTTTCCTATAAAAATACGAGCTTTAGAGTCCTTTGTTTTCAAAATCCAGGAATTTATCGTAATGGATAAAAAGAAGGTCTTCAAATTTTAATATTAGATCTTGCAGAAGAGTTTTTTAATTTTATTTCATTTATTATTAATTGTTTAATCCTTATTTTATTTAGGATACATTAAATCCGCCAAAAGAGTATCTACATTTTATTTTATTTTATTATGATTTTTAATCCTTATTTTATAGAGTATATTTTTATAACCATTTTTATTTGTTTATTGAATTTTAAATGAATTGTTTTAATCTTTAACAATCCATATCTTTTAAGTAAATTATTTAAAAAATCTTTTGAAATATATATAGAAACATTTTTCTTGGTTATTGGTTGGAAAGAAGTTTTAAAGATACTAAAAATTCCTCACAATTATCTGTATGGCAAAATTATCTGTCCTCCTGTATCTGTATCAATATAATTGATTATTTATAATTAATTGACAAAAATATATTTATTAATGCTCAAGATTCTTTTTTTTTAAATGAGGTAAATGAAATCTACAATTATAATTATAAATTAATTAATAACTTAAGTTTTCAAGACTAAGTTTAACGTACAGCAACCTTAATCTACATCAATCTTCAATGCCTTTATATAAAATTTATTAATTCATAAACTATTAACAATAAAGTAAATATTTATAGAAAAAAATGAAATTTTTTTGAAAGGAAAAATATCAGATTGTGTTTTATTAATAATTCCATCAAATCCGCAAAATATAAGCAAAAAAATCAAATAACGACAGAAAAATAACAATGACGACTAAGTATAGAAAAATAAATATTCAAAAAAAGAATGAATTGTATAGTTAAAAAAAAGTAACATATTCTTGAAATAAAATGTTTGTCTCTTACGATCAATGCAGTATCCAAAAAATAATTTAAAGATCCTTGAAGTATTACGTGGAATATCATTTTTCTTTATCAAAATCTTCAGTTACGGTGCATTCTACTTCTAGTATTGTTGAGAATTTAAAATAAAGGTTTTTGTCTGAGCAAACATAATTCAAATAAAACCAAAAATACTTTGGAACACAACAAAAGAAAAATTGTGCTTCCTGACAATTTCTTATAATGAAACACTTGTCAGAATGAAATTTTTTTTTATTCTGTTTTCATCTTATAAGGTTTTAATGATGGAAAAAAAATATATATATGAAACATTCTTGAGAAAAACTTCAGTTTTCATTATTACAGATAAAATAACATTATTTTTAAGGAGTGTATCTTAAGTTTCAATAACTTAAATTATGTAGATTTTTATCTTATTTTTACTGTGATCGGCAAGAAACTAAAAGGTATTTATGGCCATTAGATATAATTTTTACATGGCATTATTAAAATAATTTAAAGCAAATAAGTATTTTACAAAATTTATATTTTCAATTGTTGAAAACTGTTTAGATAGATAGTTTTATAAAATCAGAGCATATATAGTTGCAAATAAAACGAAATAAAGTTACCCACATTGCTTGGCCATATTATTCTGTAAACTAAATACGATAAGTGAACTGTAAAATTGTTGTTAATTATTACCATTAATTATTTCTTTAAAATGTGATGGCTAGTTAAAATTTTAATAAGCATTTACACTGACGGAAAAAAAAATCCCAACGCGAAGAAAAAAATTATTCTAGATTAATGAAATTCGAACAATGCATTTGTCTAGTTAACATGTTTAATTAATTAAATTTTAAAGATCACAGGTTAATTTAAGATCAAGAAAATGCATTTCAAATGTATAATGCTGTTACATTAATAACCGGTGTAACCTCCAGAAGTTTGCATGCAAGCCTGTAAACGTGCATGCATTGTGTCATACAGGTGCCGAATGTCATTTTGTGGTATGGAGTTCCATGCTTGTTGTACTTATTTTGTCAATACTGGTACAGTCAGTGCTGGCTGTGGATGATGCTGGAGTTGTCGTCCAATGATATCCCATAAGGGCTCAATTTGAGCCAGATGAGGTGATCTTGTAGGCCAAGGTGACATGTTGACATTCTGAAGTGCACGTTGCGTTATAATAGCGGTATGAGGGTGAGCGTTATCCTGTTGGAAAACATCCCCTTGAATGTTCATGAATGGCAGCACTACGGGTTGAATTATTAGACTGACGTACAAATTTGCAGTCAATGTGTTTGAGATAACCACGAGAGTGTTCCTGCTGTCATAGGAAATTGCTCCTCAGACCATGACTCCAGGTGTAGATCCGGTGTATGTAGGCCGCAGATAGTCTGGTTGCAGGCGTTTCCCTGGTCTTCTTCTGACCAACACACGGCCATCATTGGCACCAAGACAGAACCTGCTTTCATCCGGAAATACAACAGATCTCTACTGCATCCTTCAATGAGTTCTGTCTTGACAAAACTGGTACCGCAAACGGCAATGGCTTGAAGTTAGTGGCATGTACGCTACAGGGCACCTGGCTCTGAGCTGTCTTTGAAGTAACCGATTTCTGGCAATCCGTTGTGCCAATGTGGTACCAATTGCAGTTCGAATTTCTGCCACAGATGCAGTACGATGCGCCACAGCTGTACGCCGAATACAGTGATCTTCCCTCTCAGTTGTGCCACGTGGCCACCTGGAACGCGATCTTTTTAAGGCAGTACCATCCCTTGAACACTGCTCCCAACAATCATGCACAGTGGCACATTCCAGCCAAGTCTTTCTGCAATGTCGCGGAAAGAAAATCCACCTTCTCGTAGCCCTATTATACGCCCTCGTTCAAAATCGGTGAGCTGTTGATAATGACTTCTTCTTCTTTTTAAAGGCCTTCTTGGTTAACATCAACTCAATACGTCAAATTTCAGAGCTCAATGTGTTATAAATTCGAATCATTTTATTTAACAGTAAGAACGATTTGAGAAATGAATCTAAGAATATTAATTTCAAACAGTACCATCTATTCAAATTTTTTCTCTGACTCTATTGAAATTATTTAAAAGTTTGTATTGTAGTTTGTATTAAGTTTGTAGATAAATGATGTAGAAATATCCTCCATATCATTAATTTGAAGTATATATTATTTCATATTTACGAAACTTCTCAGCATATCAACAATCAGAATGTTTATTACTCCTAAAATTAATGCAAATTAGCTTTACAGTTAGATTCAAAATGCTTATTTCTCATTTCTAGTTATAATTAATCATTATAAAATATATAAATTATATTTAAAACATAAAATGTGAATCTTAATTTCTAGTTGAAATTTTCATATTGTATAGTACACTCATGTCCATAAATTAAGGATAATGAAGTTCAGGCAAAGAAAGAGACAGAAGCAAAAAAACCAACTTGTTACAATTAGTAATTTCAGCAACAGATTCAAAAGAATGGTAAATTTAATACAAATATCTTTTAGAAGGCATCCTATCTGACGTGAGAGCATTCAAAACGCATGTAGTCACATCGCACTGTGAAAGAACTCTTTTAAAAGTTGGATGGAAAGCGCTATTAATGATTTTCTCAAGAAATTCAAGTTCTTAATAAGTAGTTTATCTAAAATGGTATAAATGCACCACATCGTTTAAACAGCTAAAATGTCTAAAGCGCGACGCATCATCATACCATGACGATATGTCGCATGGCATATTCTCCATTCGTTCTAAATGGTGTATTCAATTGAAAGTCTTCCATCGGCGGAATCGTTTAAACTGGTGAAAGGGACACAAGGCTATAAAAGTTTTCAACAGGATGGCTTCGTCTTTATAGTTAAGAATCGTCTCTGTGTCACAAAATATTTTAAAGCCGTTTGATACGAGAAGATAAAGAGACACAAGTATATCCCACTAACATCACGGAGAAAGAATCTTATAGTTGTCCTGATGTGCTCGTCTGAGGAAGAATTTTGATGAACAGAAAGAATGATCTCAAAATTTTCGATAAATATATTTATGCAAGTGATGTTCTTCCACGTGGATCTGTTTCGACGTGCCGTTGGTGCAGATTTCCTTTTTACGGACTATAACGCCTGGAAGAATAGGAATCGTGGTGTTCGGTAGTTTCTAGAAAGAAAAAGTATCACTAGAATGAATTTGACGACGTACTTCCCTGATTTAAATCTCATAGAACATGCTTGGAATGACGTCTTTCAGAATAATAATATCCACCTGAGAGTACCCAGCAATATAAAAAGACCCATTGACGAATGCACAATGCAATTTATTGGATCTACTGTACAGACTCTTACCTTAAAGACTATTAGATAGTATCGCGCTTAGTACGGAGTGACGATGACAATCGTTGGTATTATGCTTTCTTTATCTGTTGAAAGAAATACTCTATATCTGTATTCGGAATATCGTTTTCCAGAAAATACTGCTAAAAAAAGACGTTTTTAAGTCCTCTGGCAATAATGGAATTTAAAAATCAATTTAAGGTAAGAAAAACAATTAAGTCAAGGTAAGCCTTTGATATTTAAAAAAAAATTTTTTTTTTGGAAAAAGACCATTTGGTATACAGTACAACTACATAGAACTATATTAAACTAAAGTTATTAATGTATTTACTTATTTTATTCAGTTTACTGTAAAGTGCAATCTGTCTACTGAAAAATGAAATTTATTTTTATATCTGATGATAGTACCGTTTTGGAGAGTCCATTTACAACCTTGTAACAATAATCGTAATATTTTCATGCTCAATACGAAAAAGCCATGTTATATTTACAAAATAAATTTTTCAATCTATTGAAACTGGACCGAACTGATCCAAAATTGAAATCTAAAATTGGAAAAAATTGGATCTAAAATTGATCACAAATGTTCTATGAAGATCTACCATCAAGCAAATATTAACTTTATAATTAAAAATGTAGGACAAAGTTTTTAATGGATGGTGTGGAAAGTATTAAATTATATCAATTATCAGAAAAACATCATTATGTAAAGATGGATATAATAATTACATAATTTAATTCTAAATATACAAGCCTGCAATTATTCTTTTATTCATAAAGAAACTGAGCTTCAGAATTGTAATTATTACTCTTACTTGTTATGACCATTTTGTATCGCAATCGCTTACATGTCGATAACTTCTAAATTATTGATAGGAAGACAAAACCTTTTGCCTCATTAAAATGCTTGTCTCCTTAATTTTGCTAAAAATTTTATCCCTTCATGTTACAACAGATTTTAATAAGATTGTAACAATAGTGTTAAACTTTTAAGTAATGTGAACAGCCAATTTTAGTGATATATGCATTAATACCTGTGAGAAAATTCTTTCATAATAGTACAGTCATTATAATGAATATTAATTCTATGATGAACATAAAACTATCCAAATAATTCACCTTTAAAATGGCATAACTATGGCAAATTTGGTACTACTTATAGTGTAATACGGAAGCCCAACAAACTACACTCACTATAGGGAATTTAGTATGAAGCCTCAAAAAGATCTGTCAAAGGTAAAATATATTACCTCACTTATCATCTTATCAGATGGCATTTTTTTCTAAAATTAAACAGACAAATAATAGATGAATTAATGTTGAATAATTGTTCATTATAGACTATTTTGCAATCCTCTCCAGTAAAGTTTACTCATTTATGAAAGTAGTGATTATAACGCAATCCATCCACAGATATGGAATCTTTACTTTCTTATACAATAGCTGGAATGCATTTCCACTAAAAAAGTGAGGTTATATTTTCGTAGTTTCCTAAAAATTCTACATAACATTGCTTCTTTTAAAGTAAAGTATTATGGTTAAAATATTTTTAATAATGAATATCAGTAAAACTTGAGTCGATGCCAGACAAAAAATATTTCCGTAATAACGTTAAAAGTTCTTTTTCTCTAAAATTCCCGCAAAAGATGTCATAAAGAAAAATATCAATACGCATTTTAGTAAAATCTAGTTTAGGACATTCACAGATCTTACAAGATCATCATAAGGAACCGCATAAGGCTGCATATCTTTAAAATGCTTTCAGCTAAAGAAAAGTCTCTTTCCATTCTCAAAATATTGCTCCTCCACTCGTATCTTCGTAGCACAATAAATCCATCGGTTTTAAGCTATGCTTTTCTCCATTCTGGAAAAAAAAAGATATCAAATTCAAAAGAACATTTCTCTGGACATTTGCCAGAAGAAGAAATTGTCTCCTGCGGCATTGTTTTGTGACCTCTTTCCTTTTTATTCGTGAAGCTCTAGATCAAATATCAAATTTGCCATTTGCTTAAAAGAAGAATAAATTAACAACAAAACTCTTTCTATGCCAAAAACAATTTCTTATTAAGTAATTTTTAAAGGTTAATAACGAAAATTATACACTCATGTACATAATTTAAGGATAATGAAGTTCAGGCAAAGAAAGAGACAGAAGCAAAACAAATTTGACTTATTTGTAAAGTCTATTTATTAAACAAAAGGTAAAGAGCAAAAAAGATGCTATATGTTTGACATAATTATTAAAAATTGCGATTTTTACTCCCTGGAGCAAATTTCAAAAAAGAGCCTATTTACAAAAAACAGTATAACATGGTTAGTATGATGGTTAATATGGAGTATGTCTCCCGCACGATGCAATACAGGCCTTACAACGCCTAGGCAAGCTGCGTATCAAATTATCAATCTGATCTTGGGGAATATTACACCACTTATCAAGCAATGCCCTCCGAAGTTCCGGTTGACAGGTGGGAGGCGGTTGACGGGTTGAAATTCGTGGGAATATTACACCACTTATCAAGCAATGCCCTCCGAAGTTCCGGTTGACAGGTGGGAGGCGGTTGACGGGTTGAAATTCGTCGGTCAAGCATATCCCACACACGCTCTATTGGATTCAAGTCCGGTGAGTATGCTGACCAATCCATACAGGTGATATCCTCCAATTGAAGGCAATCGTCTACAATGTTTGCACGGTGAGGACGGGCTTTGTCATCCATAAACAGAAATTCAGCACCCATGGCGCCCCGAAACAAACATACATGTTGTTCCAGAATGACATCCCGATAGATGTGGCCTGTCATCGTTAC
This sequence comes from Caerostris darwini, assembly GCA_021605075.1. Lineage (NCBI taxonomy): Eukaryota > Metazoa > Arthropoda > Arachnida > Araneae > Araneidae > Caerostris > Caerostris darwini. The sequence goes on along the minus strand of BPLQ01012660.1, from coordinate 35,211 downwards.
ACTCTGAACATGCAGGTCAGTTCTGGAACCAAGAATAATTCCTCCCCAAAGGAGCCATCCTGCACCACCGTAACAGTGTCGTTCAATGGTGTTCTCTTGTTGGTAAAAGGTACCTGGCGCTCTCCATATGAAAGTCCGGCCAGAATCAGACTGCAAACTAAACCTGGACTCGTCGGAAAACATCTTACAAGACCACTGTTGCGGTGTCCACAATGCATTCTCTCTACTCCAGGTTAATCGCAGGCGACAGTGAGTTGCGGTAAGTGGAACACATCTGTCAGGCCTACGAGCATATAGACCAATGTGCCCTAAGCGTCTGTACACGGTCTGCCTTGAAACTGTCGTACCGGTAGCTGAAGAGAGCTGACGAGACAGGTCTGATGCTGTCCTCCGTCTGTTTCTTTTGGCAGTAACTGCTAAATACCGGTCCTCATTGGACGTTGTAACTCGGGGGCGATCTGTGCTGTAACATCTACTCACATTACCATCATCTTGGAATCGTTGCCAAAGCCTGGAGAAGATACTCTGTGCGATTCCAAGTTCCTCGGATACTTCCAGCTGGGTACGTTCACATTCCAGTCGTCCGATAATTCTACCACGTAAAAAATCATCCAAATGCTTCTTTTGTGCCATAACTATGCGGTTATTGCACTGAAAGGCTTTTAAAGCGCTTGTGAACAATTTTACTTCTTTGCCACCATTCCTTATATACCCCTCTCTTACATTCTCGTCATTGTAAAATACTATCCACGTCATCTGGTGGTTTCCTGTAATTTGCATATTGTTCTTCAAGATGTGTGTGATAATTCTACAGATGAAATTTTTATTTTAGAGTTCAATTTCTTTGTGATTCTGAATTATCCTTAATTTATGGACATGAGTGTACTTAATTATTTCTAGTACCAATAAAAGTGAAACTTTGAATAAATCTTACCAAAAAACAGCGTTGTTTCTAATTAAAAATGAAAATCTAGAATAATATGAATGAATGAATATTTGAATATATGAATAACTGAATATTTTTTCTTGTAATAGAACTATTTTATTAATTGTGCCTTACATAATCTTATAATCTCCAGACAGGTTTGCCCCAGGGAGCAGTCAGTAGCTGCGTTTAGTTCAACATGTATATAAATGACCTGGGGTCCTTCCTGGAGACGGTAGATAGTGAAGAATATCTTCTTTATGTGGATGACTTGATCTTTTGGATCCAAGCTCCAAAGAAGAAAGCAAAGATTTTAATAGAGGGAAGATTAAATAAAGCACTAGAAGTCCTATCTATGTACGATCATTAACCTTGATAAAATTGCTGTGCTGTCCTTTTCGTTGACACACCATATATTTTACCCCAGTTTAAAATTTCATGATAACTCTCTCGAAATTACAGAGGAATTTAATTACCTAGCGGTCACTTTTGACAATAAGCTAATTGGAAGTCTGTCATCGTATCACTGTCTGCATGAGGGATCAATAAAATCAACATTTTGAAGCGTCTGACAGGATCTTATTGGAGGTGCGCCAGTTCTATTCGTAATATAACCTATAAAACTCTTATTTTGCCCTTGATTACCTATTACTGCGAACCGCTCATAACATGCAGTAAGAACTGTTTTAAAAAATTACAGAAACTTTGCAAAATATGGCCTTGAGAGTAGTAACTGGTGCAATTAAGGCAAACCTAATCGATGCTATATTATGAGAACTATCGTATTATTTTCAGTGCACCACTTAGATAGGACTTCTAGTGACTTATTTAATCTTTCCTCTATTAAAACCTTTGCTTCCTTCTTTGGAGCTTAGGTCCATAAGATGAAGTCATCCACAAAAAGAAGACATTGTGCACTATCAACAGACTCCAAGCAGTAGACCAGGTCATTTATTATGCACATGTTGAACGAAAGACAGCTACTGACTGTTCTAAGGGGCAAACCTGTCTGGAGATTATAAGATTATACAATACACAATTAATAACATTTTCCTATTACTAGAAAAATATTCAACATATTATTCTAGATTTTCATGTTTAATTAGAAAAAAAATTGTTTAATTAGAAACAATTTAGAAACAAATTAAAAACAGCAAAATTCATGTTTAATTTTTTAAAAATTAATTAAACATGTTTAATTAGAAACAAAACAACAAACAAAATTAAAAACAACAAACAAACAAACAAAAGCAACAAAACGCAAAATTGTAATTTATGAAAAACAGATCTATCCAAGCCATCATTGAAGTACAAGCTTTGCTCTTGTATAAGAACTCAGGCGAAATGAGGCCTCTTTCTGGTTTAACTATCAACCAAAAATGAGAAACTTAAAGACGCAATTTGGATTTATTCAAAAACTCAGTTTGTGAGGGAAATTTATGAATTCTGTGAAGAAGTTCAGAAAAAGTTACGGCCTTTAAATCCCATTAAGTTAGGTTGGATTGAAACAAAAATAAACCTTAAGAATGGCATTATAAAGAAGCAGACAGTTCCAAAAATTTTGAAATCCCTATGGTTGGAAGCCTGATACTGACTATCCAGAGCACAATTGGCTGCACGTCCATTCAGAGGGCTCCTATTTTGACTCTTATATAGCAGGTTCTGGAACTTTTTCAGATTTGTTTTCATTCTATGCATCCGCTGGAAAACACCGAATCGATTTTGATGGTGAAGTTCATGCTTTGCAAATTGTACTGAAATAACTGCTGTCCATCCACTATAAATTTGAAAAAGTCGTATTATTGTCCGACTCACGGGTTGCAATTCAAGGAATTCACTGGGGAGCCCTTTTTCGAATGAAATGCAGGTGTTCCGGGAGCTCATTGAACTTCTGGAGCAGAAGAACAAAAAGGTAGTTCTGCAGTGCATATCTAGCCACTACGATAAACTATATATAAAAATATTATGAAAGTGCGGACCTTTTCAGAGCTACGAGAGAGAATAGAGAGTAAGACAGAGTTAGATACAATACTAGACACGCCTCGCCGAAATACAGTTGCTCTTTTCGGACTTATAATACGATATGACTGTATGGGTGAACACTTATATTGTATAGGTGTAAAATCGATAATCTCAAATAAACCCCATTGTGAAGGCTACTACAAATTTTCTAAAATCTTTCTAATTTTAAATATTTGTTGCATAATTTTACTTATGAAGCAGAGATGATTTTAGTTCAAAGCTTATTTAAACGTTTGTTTTAAATTTTTTTCAAGATTATATGAAATAAAATTAGTTTAATTATATATTCATATTTAAAAAAAATGGATATTATGTTGTAAACATTCATTAGGACAGTTGTGGGGGTGTCTAATTAAAATTAAGTTAACTGAATTATTATCAATTAATGAGCTTTTAAACTAAAGATTACTTGTTAATAGGATCCGCATCAACTAACTTTGCCAATATTCCACGAAACTAGTCCCATCAAAACTTAATTAAATTATTACGTGTGCTTTGTATTCTGTAATAATCCATAAATACCACAACAATTAAACACCACAACATTATATATACCCAACAAATCCGTTTAAACTCCAGAATCTTCTGGGATAAGATATTACTACGTACTCAAAAAATAAATCACACAATATAGACAAAAATAAAAATTTAAGTACATATAATAATTACACAAAATAATTGTAGTTACAAAAATATTATTAATATTAGCTAATAAAGGGCACTCTTAGGATTAAAATAGTTATTAAAATTAAAATATAAACAAGTTAAACAACAATCTCCCAACAGAATCAAGCAAATGAATTTTACAAATGTTTAACTATATATAAGTTTGCATGATAATATTTACTAAACAATTCAATCACTTTAATAACAATCTCTAGATATTATTTTTTTTACTGGCTATCGAATGTTTAAAAATTTATCCTTATTACTTCCTATTGACAATTTTCTCACTAGGTAAAATATTTTTAAAAACTTACAGAACTTGGCACTTACAGAAGTCCTTCTTATTGGACTCACTAGTTATAATTGCTATTCCAGCCCAGTGCTCTGCCTTCAAATGGGTAATGAATTATTTTAGAGATTACTCTTCATAGGATAATTGACCTGGTGATGATCTCTTCTACCACTTCACGAAATGCTGATACCACGATGACGGTGAAACTGAACCACCAATTCTTTGCTCATACCGAAAACCTTTACTTTTCTTTCTACACCTTTTGATCATCAGGTTTCTCTATCTCATTCACTTCATAACCCTTGATCACACCTCCTACTGTGATCATATGACCTCTCACTCCATTTAAATTTAAATCATTGGAAAGATCCTGCATCCAGGAGACTGCTTCAAGCTAGCCATTGGTTTCAGCGGAAAGTCTTTGCATTAGTTCTAAGTGGGTGACCCCCTGACCCCAAGCACAAATTCCAGTTCATGCAAACAATCCCTGAAAAGAACAGTTAAGTCATCAAGTTTTACGGTTCACGTTTTACTTTTTATCCACGAAGAGGAACTGAAGAGATGAAATCTAGATAACTGGGTTCATAAAGACCTCACAGAGTGGAGTTGTTGAATTGCACCTTTACTCGCTTTGTATTACAGGCCACTCAGACCAACTTGGTCGCAAAAATTTTACTGCTTTTCCCAGAGGCAAATATCGATTTGTAATTTTATTTATTTTTAAATAGGATAAATTACAAATTATAACATATTAAAAAATTTTAAACAAACAAAAAATATGATATAACCAAAAAAAAAATTTAATTTAACTAATACATTTATCTCTGGACGATATGTCGACACGACACAGTTACATCTAGTGAAAATTGAACAACATATAATTTATAAGATACATTTAAAACACTAGACTTTTGACTTTTTGAGTAAATCATTCAAATACTTTTCTAAAATTTGATTACCAAAATGGTCAAACAAGACTTTTGAAAAATAAATTATTAATATTCGCAAAGTAATAAAAAAATAAAGAATTCACAAATTAAATTGAATTCTTGAATTAAAAATTGAAGAATTATTTTTAAAACTGAATAAATATAACATGATGAATAATATTTTATATGCATACAGCATATTTAATTTAGATAATACTCTAAATCAGAAAGAAACATTATATTATAGAAAATATTTTTAGACTTATAAAACTAACATGATTTTTAAATAATTTTCTTATTAAATACGAGGTGAAAACAAATATGAAATCCAAATTTTAGCAACGATTTTGCTCATACAAATGACATTTAAAAAAAATAACACCCTAAAGCCTGAAAATTCTAATGCTTAAAGCAATGATAAATTAAATTATATAACGGCTAAATGAGAAAAGATTTCAAAATATTTTAAATTATTCCATATTGATTTGTCTAGTCTGCGAAACATATTTAATAACTTAAGATTGCCATAGGACATTACTCAGCATAAAAATAATCTTTAAATAATTTTCCTTTTGGAATTTGAATAAACAATCACTTAACTACTATTCTTATAAAATATCCTGTAGGGTGTTTGCTCTGTCGAACTTTTAATCGCAATATATTTCAATATTATTTAATAAATTCATGATACACACTGATTTAATAATGAAGAAATAAGATATCTTTTAAATTACTAAGTAGTTTAATATTCATGAATCTATCATAAAATCATTTTCATGAATCTATAAAAATTATGTAGAAATCTTTGTCAATCTGCTGATATTATTAGTTTCATTTTCTTTTATCTGATACCTAATCTGTTAATTTACATGTGGGTGGGAATTGGATAGTAGTTCTTTATTAAGTTTCACTATTATTACTAAAAAGGTAGATAAATGTTTCGTATATGTGTAGGTGTTTTCTTACATACAAATGCGAATTTCTTACTTTAGGAAGACCCTAAAGCAGACATTTATAGAAACAATTATAGTATTTCCTCTCATGTTACACTACTTTTCTTTCTAAGAATGTAGTAGTAGTAGCAAATGTCCCAATGTGCATTGTGGGTAGTGAAGAATTTCTACAGTATAGTTTCATTAGCAGAGAATAATATAAATTCTGATAGGAATTCAAAAATTATAATTAGGCATTAAATTCTTTTTATAATAACTATTTTAGATATTAATTTTTATTTAACAAATTATTCATAGTTTTATTCAAAAAAAATCATTTTCATTAATCTATATATATTATATACAAATATTTGTCAATCTGCTGATATTATTAGTTGATTATATGAAATAAATATAATATTATCTATACACTATATAAATATATAGTTATATTCTGTATGGACAGAAATTATATCTATCTCACTATATATGGAATTATAATTCTATATATAGCTTAGAATATATGGAGTATTTCTACCGTTCCTAATGAAGGATGTAGAGGAATAGTCTTTGTTTGCAATCTGGGTAATAATAGATTTCAACAATTTCATTACATTATCAGCAACTATATAGGTTAATTAGTGAGAATTAAAAAATATTTTTATTATATTGTTTAATAATAATTATTTTCGATTTAAGTATATTTTTATTTAAATACTAAAATATTCATATAAATCTAAGGAATCTTTCTACCATTGCTTCTTAAGGATAAAATAGTTTCTGTAGTAATAGTTCTCTGGGTAGCAATGAATTTTCTACAATTTCATCTCATTAATCAATAATGATAAAAGTCGATTAATATTAATTGAAAAAAGCAATTAATTGAAAAATAAAATTTAATAAAAAAATATTTTGTTATTAAATTGTTTTAATAAGTATTTTCGATAGCAATTATTTTCGCAGAAATCGTAAAATATACATTATTAGTTCATTGTTAATGAATATATAATACATTGTGTCCCAAAATTCCCGCACGATTTGAATTCCTAAACATTCTAAATAGTCTGGAATATTTGGAGATGAAAGGGCTGATTTCCTTTCAAATTACACCTTTAGGCTTGGTGTTCGGAGGGTGAGGGGTGAGTGCACCACATTGTTATCTGAAACAAATCCTTTTGCACCTTTATTAAAAGCATTACTTCTTACTTGAATTTGAAGACACCCTTTAGTTACTTTGTAACTTGCATATCCATTACTAATGAAATATTAGTAAAAATGTTGGGAAGAATGTTTAAAAAAATAACTTTTCCATATAAAAAAATATTTAAGTACTTAATTTTTTAGTATTAATTTTATTCTAGAACTATTTGTATAATTAATTTAGAATTATTTGTAGAACTATTCTAGAACTATTTGTATAATTATTCTAGAACTATTTGTAGAACTATTCTAGAACTATTTGTAGAATTATTTGTAGAACTATTCTAGAACTATTTGTAGAATTATTCTAGAACTATATTCTAGAACTATTTGTAGAATTATTCTAGAACTAGTTGTAGAACTATTCTAGAACTAGTTGTACAACTATTCTAGAACTAGCGAGGACTATTCTATTTTTGTAGAACTATTAACTAGTTGTAGAACTTTTGTAGAACTAGTTCTAGAACTATTTGAAGAACTATTCTGAACTATTCTAGAACTAGTTGTAGAACTATTCTAGAACTAGTTGTAGAACTATTCTAGAACTAGTTGTAGAACTTTAGTTGTAACTATTTGTTAAACTATTCTAGAACTAGTTTGTAGAACTATTCTAGAAAATTTGTTATTCTAGAGAACTAGAAAGAACTATTCTAGAACTTTGTAGAACTATTCTAGTTGTAAAATATTCTAGAATTCTATTCTAGAAAGATTTGTAGCAGATTCAATGTTATTCTTGATGCACACTTATTTTGTTAATACAGTTTAGAACGTATACCCTCCAATGGGACATTTGGAGATTCTTCCCTTTTTTGTCCGTCTCTACAAGAGGAATTTCCAGCTTATAGATTTTCTATCATGTGCATGAATCGCGTTAGGTTTGAAAGCGAGCTCTTACGATTCCCAAACCCAATGCAATATCCACGAGGTGTTGCCCCAGGCTCCAGAATTAAATAGTTAATCAATTCAGCATCTATGGAGAAACTGCCAGCTGATCAATGGCTGGTGTTTTGCGCAGGTCAAGCAACAGAATCTATTTGTTTATGAATCATTTATTAGATCAATAATGGTATTTGTTGCTCTTCTATGCATGTAATTGCCGTTGACATTAATGATAAAAATTCGACGCTATTTAATCTAGGGAAATGACTTTATAACCACGTTTATTCATTTATATAATGCATTTTTTCTCTTTTTCTCTGATTTTTTTCTAAGGTTTAAGGATTACAAATAAATAATTTATAAAAATTTTTTGAATTTTAAAGTTTTTTTCAAAATTGTTATTATTTTTGGTAGTGCAAATTATGTCTTTTACAATTGATGTAATTTTAATGTTTTTGTTTTAAAATCATTATGATTTTTTTTACAATGGATAATGTTCTAACACTTTTCGCTCTTATCAAAATGAATTTTGTTAAAAACTAAGAGTAAAAGTATACTTGATTCAGTGTCGGATAGAAATGAAATTAATAATTAATTGCCGTATTTACTAAAATTGCAAAAGCAGCATTGCACAACTGCAACGCATAACACACAAAACAAAATTATATAACAAGTACTTACAAAATCATCTTAAAACGCCAGTTCGTTTTTTGTATCCTCCGTACTGCCTGGAACTTTCACTCGACTGTATGTACATTTTCTCTCTGTCCCTCTCCTATTATGGGTTCCAAAGCTAACGGGCGAAAAAAAATGTGAAAGCCCAAAGTCTAACGTAAGGGTCAGCAATCCTTGAAAGGGGGATCTATCAAATTTGAATTCAGGGTTGTGCCTACTTGTGAGAATGCATGATGACTTCTTAAAAATATAACTTTTATTAAAAGAAATGTATGCTTGGTTTAATAGGTTACAACTTTTTAAAGTTTAAAAAACGTCATGAATAATAAGATTACTACCTAAAAAAATATTTTGGAATATTTATTTTAAATCACTTGTAAACACTTTCTTAATGAGAATTTTTAAATTATAGAATTGTGATCAATGAACATTCTTAATTAATATTATCTTTAAATTATTACCATGTTTGTATTGTACAAATAAAGTCATGTAAGCGATTGTACAAATAAAGTGGCACTTGGCTACCTTTTTCACTTGTCATTTCATTTGTCAATGAAAGCATTTTTTTTTTATGACGGTGAGATTTTAAGTGATAAAGTCCTATATTTGCATGTAGTGTGAGAGAAATACAAAAAATTCTGACCAGAGAGTCAAAATTTCAATGAAATATACATTCCTTGTCAATTCTAACTCGTTTTTTTTTCACTCTATAATTGCAGCTTATGCCATTAGGAGAAAGTGAATTTTCATAATATATTTTTCCCTCAGATTTAAATTATGAAACTCAATTAAAATAAGACTTAATGTCAGTATTGTACGTTACTCAGACAAGTAAGTTATTTGTAAAATTGTAAGAATTATAATATTCTTAACATTAACAGTTTATGCTATTATTATATAAAGAAATAAATCAATTAATTGTTTTTCAAAAATATTATTTTTATGGAAAATTATCAGTTTGTTAATAATTTAGTAAGCATTATATAATTAATATTACATTAATTTCTTTTGCGACATTAAATGTATCATTTATATCAAATATTAAACAAAAATTATGTACAAGAAAATAATTTCATCATGAAATTAAATAAAAAAAATGACAATTTATAATTATATTTAAATTGAAATATATTACATTAGTGGCATAGAAAAAATTAATGAGTCTTTCTATGCATTAATTTCTAGGTTGACAGAAAAAAAAAATTTATCAATTTATCATCGTTATAGTGGATGTAAAATAATTAAATAGATCGAAGAGACAATATTTTTTCATCAACAGCTGCTTCTTCATTCTTGTTAAATCAGTCAATTTAACAATTTTAATTCTATTTTTTATTTTTTTTTATTTTCATCGTTTATTCAAGTATAAATATAATTTTAGTAGATATAATATTTTTTTTTATTTTTAGTGCCTTTTAAAAGGGGTTGTAATTAAAAAAAATTGCAAAAACCATGTGTTTTATTGTGTCTATGTTAGACAAATTTACATCAATAATTAAGGATATTACAATGATTTATAATGAACTATAATAACACACTATTTTCATTGCTGCACAAATTATTTATTCAATCTATGTTCTTCTACGAAATAATTGAAATTTACACAGTTTTGTCTTAAAATATACTATTTATTTCCTAATGCAGGTTCGCATTCATATCATAGTTTCAAATAACTACGTTTTTAAAATTTTATTGTTTTCTTTTTTACTTAATGATCAAGTGGTATCTTCATAAATAATCTAGATATTACTCCACTTAAAACAGTGCGCGAGGACAAGAACTGATTACCTCTAGTGGCATGTTATTGCTTTGCATTACCAGCACATTTAATTATGAATGTTTTACATAAATAAATATCCTAGAATCCTAAATAAATATCCTAGAATCCTAAATAAATATCCTATTAAAACATCAGAATTTTTCATTGATAGATTTTTTTGCATTGTTTTCAATATCCACCCCCTATATTATGATTTTATAAAAAGTATCTTGCATTAATAGTTTACAAAGTCAATAAGTTGCATTAATAATTAAAAGCATATGAAGGAAGTAAAGCCGCGTTTTTATTCAAACAGGAACATCTATTTTAATACAAATAAACGCAATAGCAAATCTTGATAAATTAAAACATATATATGAAGCTTGATGTACTATATACACACAATTGTAATCATATTGATTGGTTAACAGTTACACAGCAAATGAAAAACAGGTTATCGCATAATGGCGTTATACTGGATGTACATGCCTATTGAAGGGTCTAGTAGGCAAGAAAAGTAAAATGCATTTTATAAAGATGTCTTTCTCCCACACCCCCTTTCATATTCGTTAGAACAAATATAAAATCAACCACTTAGGATGTCAATACTAATAACCTTAACAGTCATTAAGGTTTTCAAATGCCAAAGATTTTGTCAAGATGCCTGCAACCATCTTATATATTGGTAAAATACTTACGAAGAGTTCACTTAGTTAATGTAGTTCCGAATAGCAGGACAGCTAATATCATTTTTTTTTGTATGCGACTGAAAAGTTGGATTTTTCATTAACTTTTGTATTCTTTTTATATCACAATATGCAACAGCCACACATTCTTTAAGAAACTTGCGCAGATAAAAGCCTCTTTAACATAATTAAAAAGGTTGATATATTTTCCTTAGTAGAGGAGAATGAAACACAATGTTGCTTTTTGATCTCTCATGAAATGCCTCCAACTGCAAACTTGAAAATAATTCAATTATTGGAAATTCTGCTAGTATCTGATACCAAACTGTTTCAGCAAACCCAACTAATGGGTTTCCGGATAATCAACCTAAATAATCAATCAATCAATTTGTCGGAAAATCAATCCGTAATTTCACACACCTTTTAGGAAATTTAGCACTCATTTGGCAGCCAGCTAATTGGATTTACCCGGACTTTCATGAAATTGACGTAGATATCTCACACACACACAAATAAATACAAATGTGTGCGCGTGTAAATATATGCATTGTTTTCATTTTAGGAAAACTTTATACCTAAGCAGTGGAAGTGTAATTTTCATGGGCTACCTGAATTTTACGAGATAAAAACTTTTTAATCTGAAGACCCTTTTTTTTAAAATCATTAGTGCAAATTATGATATCAACTAAATAAATAATGATTATTAATCACCTTGAGATACCTTCATTTTAGTTATACATTTTTCGCGTCACAGACTGGGCAGTGAAAATATTTTATTTTTTCATATAATTTACGAATCTATTGCCTGCCGTCCTATTTAAGGCCATGAAAGAATTTTTGTAATAAATATATAAACCACAGTTATTTTTCATCTATAAAAGCTGAGATAGCACTAAGTAAGTTTCTTCGGTGAGATTACTATTAAGCAGACCATTACAAAATTCAATAGGTAGATAACCATACCCTTTTCTGCACAATAGGTCATGACAGTTCTTAAGGAACTAAGGTGCGAAACAGGAGCAAATGTTTATCTGTAGTCCACTTGATGAATTGTTCGAATCTCTTAGTGACAAACGTACTTTTTGCTGAGCAATGTTGACATCAGAATTGAATTGCGTGCTCAAAACCATTTGCAATCAATAACTTTGGCGCCTTTTCACCAATATTGTATTTTTATGCATTGCTTGAAATCACTCTTTAATGTTTGGATCTATTAAACGCTTCTGATAATTATAGAATTATGAATTCTTCTAAGGCAAATTGGGTTTCTTCGATAAATTCCTTTTTTTTTTTTGTGGCTGTTCTGGCAGTCTCGTGTGAATAATTTTGATATTACAGAGACCCTTTGAATCTGAGTTTCCTTTGAGGGACACATTAATTTTAATTCTACTAATCTTCTATTTCATAAAATGTGCTATATTTTAGTCTGATTGTGGCTTTCTTTCTTTGGGCATTGACGTTATTCATCCTGATTTCATTGTTATATGGAGCGCACTCGCATTTCGTGCATTTAATGGAGTTTTAAAATTCATCAACGATTTTTTATCTCTAATAAAAACAATATTTTCACTTCCTATAATACAGTTTGTAGATGTTGTGGCCATCAGAGTACCTGCTAAATATGTATTCTTTGTTCTTGCATCAAATTTTTCATTCTGGGAATTTTTGTTGCGGAAGAGGAATTTTATCCAAATGTTTGGAAACATTTCACAATTGGTTCTTGCCAAAAAAAACATCAAACTGAATTTTCGCACAGAAGCTTTCATTGGATATCGGCTTCGAATGTACGCAGCAGTTTTATAATTTCAGTCCAGAATTTTGTAACAAATTTTGATTGCGATAACTGGCATCATGCCATAGATACGAAAGTTCAGTTTTTCCTTTCAGTAATCCCATTTTTATATGTGTGTTTTTTTGTATTCTATGATTTTCTGAGAATTTTTTTAAGTCCTCGCTTACGAACTCAATGTCATTGTCTGTACGGAATCTTTTTATTTTGCCATTTCAATTTTTGGATTTCAAATTAAGTTATGAATTTAATAAACTTAAATTTTACATCATTTTTTATCTTTGTAGGTAAATATGCACAAGTCTGGAATGTTCAGAAATAAATTGATTGCATAATAAAATGCTATAAATTGCAAAATAAAATGATCAGATTAAGAATTCGATACACATTAGGCGTCATAAATCACAATGAATTAAATTTATTTATTGTAAACAGCGGATATTTTTCGGCTGGATTTTTTTCAGGAATTTGGATTATTTTTCTTTAGGGAATGGAGTAGTGATTAGCTTAACGTAGATGTAAGTTTTGAGAACTCTCAGAGTGCCCTTAGATTTAAAACTTATTCCATAAGCCATTTCGCACTTTTGCATTTTTTTAAGTCATTTCAATTAACCGAGCCAACTTAAAACGCCATTGTTCAATTACTCTCACTACTGAAACAGATTCATGAATTGGAGTAACCTGATGCACTTATTTTTTTCGTTTTGTAAATAAGCAAAACTTTCTATTTCAAATTAATATTTTTATAGTAGTTTTTCTAAAATTTTACTTTATACATGATTTACCTTATGTCCATTTAAAATTACGACTGAAATTATAATCAAACTTTGGAAATCAGGAATTTATAAAGAAATTTTCTAGGCTTATTAATTTTTTTTTTTTTTTATTATGGACAAGAACAAATTTTACTTTATCTTGCGTTTTAACAGTTCTGTCAGTAGTTAATTTTAATAATGTATCATTGATGTATTTAATTCGCAGAACAGTTTTCTTTCAGATCACATGTGGTTTGTTACATTGCTATCAAAACAAAAAACATTTCTTTTCGCTTCACAGCTTAATGTATTGTCGAAAGTTACTTTTTGTCATTCGATTCACAAATTTTTGCTTGCAATGCAGAATCATTTTATAGGAATTTATATTTCGGCGAGACCTTTTTGTTTGTTTCTTTCGGCATTCGCTTGCTTTATGTCGGGAGATCCCACAATAATTGCATTCGAGCTTAAATGGGTATTTCACATACCGGCTCGAATTTCATTTTTCTTTGAAGTAGAACCCTCTTTGAGAATCGGGAATACTAGAAATTTCTTTGATTTTTATTTATTTATTCGCCTCTTCTAGCAACTTGATTTTGAACATTTCAGTGGGCAGTTCATCTCGGAATTGGATGACAATTTGAAAATTTTCACGTGATTCTGGATTACTATACATCAGAAAACCATAGCTAGATCATCAGAAATATACAAATCGCTTTTTCAAGCTTGTAAATAAGCATAAAAAATCAATGATGTGTTTGTTCATTCATGTTTTTCAAATAACTTATTTTCGTAAACAAAAGTTGTTTCAGGAACGTTGCTTTCCTAGCAAAAATTTTGATTCATAAATATATAGTATATTTTTTTTATAATTTAGTTTATAGTTCATCTGAAGCTTTCCAGCTTTTTGTTTGATTACTTTCTGAAGGTGGAATACAGGATATCTACACGTGCCTTTGGATCACTTGATGTCCATTTCGCAATTACCGCAATATCAATATCGCGATATTATCGCGAATTATGATATTGTTTCATCTCCGATGACCAAATTTCAAAGGTCATTTTCACCAAAGTCTTGAAGTCCATCTTCGAATTTAAGCTTCCATTTGTCATAATTATATTTCAAAAATATTTTTTAACTATTACTAGTCATGTTTATATTCTGACGTACACTAACTCAGCAACGTGGTTTATCTTTTTACTAGTAACTGCGTAGTCAGTTCAGTTTTGATTTCCGCCAGCCAGGCAGAAAATTGACGGGTGTGGTCGAAAAGCTCAGTGGCATTCTGGGCCATAACCACCGAAAAAAAGATAGGTTCTGTTCTTCTAAATTAAATTAACCCCTTGAATTAATTAATTGATTGATTAATGCCCCTGTTAATTGCTTATACATGATTTAGATTCCTAACCAAGTTCATAACATAAAATAGATCGTAAACGGTCCTCCCCTCATTCAACATATCATATACACCATATATATATGAGATGAGAGGGATGCGATGGCCGAACAATGACAAAGGGTATACTTCTCGTCTCCATTGAATGTCAAACTCTTAGTGTGGGCAGTCCTTAGTCTAGCTAAAGCCGTTTGAATAGATCTAGGACAGGAGCACCGCAAGGACATACCAGGATATTTAGTGGCATACCATGCATTAAAATAGGTTCTTCTAAATTAAACAGGAAAATTGCTTTTAATGCTTGTAAATACGATAATAACACTTGATAACTAAAAGAGGAATATGTATATATATGATGAAGGAAACATATACTCAGATAATTAGAAAAATCTTGAGAGGACAGTGAAAAGATGTCATCACATAAAGATATGCATGTCAGCGCATGTCTATTGACGGGCGCAACTGGGAGGAAAAATTAATGGCATTTTATATAGATACATTTTCACATTATCATTTTAAAATATTTTGCTTTAATAATTTAAATATCATTTCAGAATATCTTGATTTAATAATTTAAACATTAGAGTTTTCCTAGTTTCCACATCTCAAAATTAAAGAAACAGTAATCACACATAAAAATCAGTTAAGAAGTCTTCTTTTTCTGCCTGACATTGTCTTTTAAATTCATCATGAACTTTGAGATATTTAAGGTGTAACTTTCTCTGGCCAGTTTAGTTCATGGTGTTTCAGATGTGTGAGAATATGTTTTGTCGCGTATTGAGTTAGATGATCCACATATATCCAAATATCAATGCCCATTACTTGAGCAAAATAAGACCAGTTCTTGAAAAATTTTAAAGAACTTTTAAGGTGGTTTTCCATCGGATGCTAAATTCACATGTCGGTGAGAATCAATCAATCGGAAATCTAATCTCTTATCCAGGCTTCCTATTGACTCTCATTCAACGAAGTGAGAGTTTAGTATACTATGGAAAACTGCATTGACCATAATTGTAGATTTATTTATTATTTTTTACAGCATATTAATTGTACTGCTTTATTCCTTACAATCGATTAAAAAAGTTATAAACATACAATTTAGTTCCTTAAGCGAATTATATAAAACTGACGAAATAAAAATCATTAAAAATCCAAATAATAACAATTAGTGACAATCACTTTCTGTTTCTAGCCTCTCAATGATGCACTCACAACGACACACACAGATTTAAATAAAAATGTGAAAAAAAAACTAATTTTATTTGTTACAAAAGAATTTTAGATGGATTTAATGAAAACACATCTAAATTTCTAAAAATTTGTCGGCTCCATAAATCTCATTTTTATTTAAATCAGCAACAAATTGAAATTTTAATTTAGAAACAAAATAAATTCCCTAATTTTAAAAACCATCATACTAAGACAGCGCGATATGCTTACGTAAAGCTTTCCAAAGTTTTAATGCATAACCTCTCTTGCCAAGAATTTTTATTTTAAGCAGCCATTCAAAACGGGTTTCTTTCCTTACGTACTTTCTTTACGGTACTTATGATATATGCATTATTTTAATTAATTATAATGCATATATCATAAAAAAAAGATCTTAAAAATGTTACAATGTATTTTTTCAATGGATTTATTATGCAGTTAAAAAGAAAATTCAAATTTTCAAATAATTTTACGTTTTAATAAATATTTCAATGTACTTCTGGAAACAAATTTCTAGCATCAATTTTTTATATTCTTTTGTTTATGATAATTTGTAGAATAAAAAGTAGGAATTGGAGTGAAACAAAGCTAGATACAATACTAGACAAGCCTCGCCGAAGTGCAGTAGTTGTTTTTTTTAGACTTATAATGGGACATGACTGTATGGGTATATTTCAATCGTATAGGTGTATATGGCTATCCCTACTGTCATCTTTGTGGCTATGAAGAGAAAACCCCTGCAATGTTGCAAGACATTCCATGGGACTCACTCCGAGGTTGCAAGATATTGGCGTGCCAGAGACCTCTTGGGGCGATGACTTCGGTCTTTATTCCTTCTACTGTGTTTTGATGTTTTTTTGTTCTTTCTTTGTTATTTGCTTATATGTATGCACTCCCCACCATTGAAAATAATAAAAAAAATATTAATTTGTATAAACATTGCATAATTCTAAGAGGAATTTCACCCTGTCTCATCATAACAATTACTTTTTTAATTAAGGATTAAATAAGAAAAGAAATAATTTTTTAATTGCGTAAATTGCAAAGTAGGGGCACTAGGAATTGGGGACGTTTTTTGTGGCGCCAAAGGAGCTATAAATCGCCAAATGGGGTAAACCGGAATGTGGTTCCCTTCACTTACAATTATAACCCTTTTTTAGCGCACTTTGGCAAAAATATTTTTGACGCCAAATCTCATCGGCCCCTATTCTGCAATTCTGCCTTTTAATTAATTGTTAATGTTTTATTTACCATGTAGCAGAATAAATTTTTTCATGTAATGTTACCTTGTTATTAAAGTATAAACATATGCAAAGGAAAGGATGACTATTTTTATTGTAAAACCTAATGTACCCTCAAAAACAAGTGGCATGTTTTGTAACTTCTTCGGTGATACAGCAATAATAATTATAAAAATGTGATTTTACATGAATGCACTATTATAAATAGGACAAAAAATGTTCTATTTATGATCATAATATGGACACCTTTTAGAATAGTTTAACATTTGAGTCTACTAAAAATGATTTTAAGAAAAAAAAATGTGAGAGCTTTTGATGAATATTTCGTTTAGATTCTACGATACGATTTTTGTAAGAGTGCCTTTTAAAATTTCTATTCATTGTAATATTGTTCGGGGAAATGGAGAAAGGGTATTCAATACACTATTGCAAAATTGCAAATCTGGCCTCCATCCATGAAAACAAAGAAAGCCAAACTTAAAAAAAAAATTATAAATAGCCATTACTGGGGATCTATGAAATATAAAAACAGATTTTATTCATAGTTAGAAGGCTTAAAATGTAAGTTTCATAAAAAAATAAAATTGAAAAAAAATTCATATTTTGTTAGAAAATTGTCTTTTAAAGGAGTATATCAATCTTATTTTTCAACTATTTGTCCTTTCTTTTGTAGCACGGTCCCCACCCTTCACTTACCTCGCTTAATTACCCTTTTGCCTATGCTGACTGTTCTCTTGTTAAAACAACTTTAAGTTTCTGCTTAAGCTAATTGGGTAGATCATTTGAAGGAAATTCCACAGGAGTCAACGAACTATCAAAGTCAAAAATAAAGAGTATATTCTAATAGCCTGGGTCGAAGAGCTTTTTTTTAAAACTATTAAGCCGACTCCACAATTTTTTTATTTAAATAAAATTTATCATTGAACATGACTAATAATATTTATTATTTATATGACTTATAAATTATTTATAAATTATAACGTATATAGTTTATAAATATATATTTTTTTATGTGTATGTATGTCTATATAGTGACATGCTTAAGGCAAATGATGGTGATTTGGTAAGAAATATATTTTAACAAATTAAATAGAAAATATTATAAAGTTATAAAATTATTACATAACACTCATCAGTATATAAGAATATAATTAACACTTATATAATTGTAGATTCAGTATAATTATGGCCATTATTTAGTATAATTATGGCTTCATGTTACTCATGTAATTAAACAAATGCGATATATAATTCATATAAATTTTTCATAATGTAACTCATAATTAAAAACTCAATAATTGTTTTGTATTCTTCATACAAATGTAATAACGGCTTATATAATCGTATGACATATGCAATTAAGGCTTTGATATTTTTGAAAAATAGATAAAAATAAATTAGATCTTAAATTAAAAACAGCTTAGATAAAGAAAAATGTATAAGGTAGCAAAAGTATAAATTAAGTGCAATTTGAATAAAAAATTATATGAATTAAGTACAGCTTAAATCAAAAGTAGGAGGATTATTTAAAAATACATTTTAATATTTTAAATCATTTGCGAAAATAATAAAAGGAAATACTTCTGTATTATGAGAGCAAGAAATAATACTAAGACGCTCTAGAGGTACTGAAAATAATCATGTAATTTGGAATGTTGTTAAGATATAAATTCCTATACTGATAAGTAAAAAACGATGAAAATTATTAATTTAAGAAATTGAGGACAATTTTATGTTTCGAAAGTAACGAGAAGTTAAAGAAAACTTCATTTATGCTGGCTTTAGAAGTTATCTAAAGTAAATAGACATCTAATCAGTGTAGGAATAAGTAGGAAAAATAACACGAAATATATCAAAGTATGAAATCTGTAAATCCAAAAAATAAATCTTTTAAGATTAAAAAGGGCACCATACACATGAACTTTACATTATACGATGTTTCCTGGGGAAACAAATATTTAGCTATGTTTTATCTTGAATAATAATGTTTCAAAGTATGTGACGAAGCAAGCTTTTTAAAAAGAGTAATTTGTCTTTATTTTATTGTGTTAAATAGCTAGTGCTTTCTGGATAAAAAGAAAAGTAGAACAAGCATATAGTACAGTAAATGATCAGATCTAGAAATCAAATAAACATTTTTAAATAAATGTTTATTAATAATCGTTGTATGAGTACACAGATGTGCATAAATTTACTTGTAGTGTCATTGAAAATATGAATTGGTAGAATATTTAGCAATATGAACATAGATGATCTTAAATTACAGCAGCAAAACAACAAGCAGATCAAGCAATGCTTAGTACAATAACATTGACATTTAAAACAACTACAAATCTTTCGATTTTAATTCAATGGGACATTTTTGAAGCCATTTAAAGAAAATGTTACAAAAATATTTAAAAACAACTAAAAAGTATCCATTGGATATTCACATGAAAGTATGGAATAAAGTAAAATGTCAGTCTGTCACATATGAGAGCATTGTATGCCAAAAATGCCATAAAACCTAAGAATGACATGGCCAAATATTGCAATTTCTTATATTTATTTAACAATAAATAATGTTGAAAAAGCCATGTTTTACTTTTTCTTCTTTCATTTTTTATAGTAAGAGTTCCATAATATTTCTATACATGTACGTGTAATAAATGTACATCTGTATAAATACATTTTTAAAATTTTAAAGGAATAATGGGGTTTTTTATTACATAGGATTATAAAGTGCTATAATATTTCCTATTTTCTATCAGTTAAAGTAAATAAATGTTTCTTATAATAAATGTATTTCGAATTAAACACCATTACTAATCATGCTTCATATGCTCTAAATTCGCTCATACATTAGTTAAAATACTTTACAGACATCGATAAATATCTTATCGTTAACCTAATTTAATAATATCTTATGAAATTAAACACCAGTTTTTCAAAAATATATCTTCCATAGTATGGATATTCAAGCCTTGGACTCTAATTTTATGTTTATCATAACGTATACATGGCATTTTTTGGGGGGTATCTCAATTTGTATTTAACTTAGCTTTTGCAATAACCGATACTAATAAAACTAAATAGAATTTAAAAAACCATTTTAAATTACTTAAATTGCTTTTGGAATAGGAAGTGTTTCGCTGTTAATTTATTTTTCTTTTTAGCAAAGGGCAAATTTGATTTTTGATCTAATGCTTTACGGAATGAAAAAGAAAGAGGTCGCAAAACAATGCCGCACGAGACAATTCCTTCTTCTGGCAAACGTCCAGAGAAATGTTCTTATGAATTTGATGTCTTCTTTTTTTTTCCAGAATGGAGAAAAGCATAGCTTAAAACCGATGGATTTATTGTGCTACGAATATACGAGTGGAGGAACAATATTTTGAGAATGGAAAGAGGCTTTTCTTTATCTGAAAGCATTTTAAAGACATGCAGCTTTATGCGGTTCTTTATGATGATCTGGCGAGATCCGTGAAGATCCTAAACTAGATTTTATTAAAATGCTTATTGATGTTTTTCTTTATAACGTCTTTTTGCGTGAATTTCAGAGAAAAATATCTTTAAAAGTTATTGCGAAAATATTTTTAGGCATTTTTGATATTGATTATTAAATATATTTTGAAGGAGCATTATTATGTGGAACTTTTAGGAGACTGCTAAAATATAAGCCTCACTCGTTTGTTAGGGACAGCTGTTGTACATCAAGGCAAAGATTCCATGTCTGTGGATGGACTCCATTATAATCACTGCTTTCATAAACGTGTAATATTTACTGGAGACTGTTACAAAATAGCTACAAATAGGAGAATTATTTAATATAAATTCATCTATTATCTATCTGTTTAATTTTTTTTTATGTGATTCTATATATATACGAATATACCACGACGTACATACATATACATGTATATATAATATACTTCTATATTTTACACCATTGAAAGGTTTTTTTAGAACCTTCACACGGAATTCCCTATAGTGAGTGTAATTTAATGGGTATCCGTATTACACAGTATTTAGCACCACAATTGCCATAGTTATCTTAAAGTGAATTATTTGATAGTATCCATTATAATTTTAATATTTATTATAATGACTGTACTACTATAAAAAATAGTTTAAAGTACTTAAAAATAAATACTATTGATACAATGATATTAAAATCTGTTATATCAGGAAGAGATGAATGAGTTTTAGCAAAATTAACGTTGCAAGCAGTATAGAGGCAAAGGGTTTTGTCTTCCTATCAATAATTTAGAAGTTATCAACATGTAAGCGATTGTGATACAGGACTTGCGTACTCGATTTGATCGGACTTAATTGGAGAAGGGGGTATTTTCCATATTATCAAGGGGCTAATCTTGAACTCACTGTTAAGGTGTTATACTATTGCTCGCCTGGCAATAACAAATAAGAGTAATAATTACCATTCTGAACCTGAGTTTCTTTATAAATAAAGGAGTAGTTGCATCTAACTATAATTAGAATTAAATTATGTAATTATTAGAAGTTTTGATTTCTCTCTTTTTATTATTGATATTTTTCACTTAAGTGAAATAAATTAATACTTTCCCCACCCTTCAATAAATACTTTATTCTACATTTGAAATTTGAAATTAGTATTCCCTTGATGGTAGGTCCTTATAGGACATTTGTGAAATTTAGATTTTAGTTAAGTTCAGGGAATTTTCAATTGGTTGAGAAAATTATTTTGCAAATATAGTACGGGTTTGTCATAATGAATATGAAAATAATATTATTGTTGCAAGGACTAAATGGAAAATGGACCCTCAAAATGGTACTGTCATTAAATATAAAAATAAATATTACTTTTCAGTACACAGATAGTATGAAAGTAAATTGAATAAAATGAATAAATAAACTAATACCCTTAACTCAATGTAGTTCTATGTAGCTGTTTTGTCTATCAAATGTTCTGTCTGCCAAAAAAACTTAAATAATGACATCAAAAGTTTGTCTGGACTTAATTGTTTTTCTTGTCTTAAATTCATTTTCAAATGCCATTATTGCAAGAGGATTTCAAAATGTCTTTTTAAGGGGGGAGGGAAGTAAATCCACTTTTCTGGAAAACGATATTCTTAATACAGATATAGTGTTTTGTATTAAATAGATGAAGAAAGCATAAAACTAACGACTGTTTGTCATCATCACTCCGTACTAAACAACATATTACAAAACACCGTTTGAGATAAAAGTATATACAATAGATTCAATACATTCCATTGTGTAGTCCTTAATGGATCTGTTTATATTGTTTAATGCTGTCAGATGGATATTATTATGCACAAAAGCGTCATTCCAAGCATGTTCTATGATATTTAAAACAGGGGAGTACGTCTACCAAATCCTTCCACCCGAACAGCTCGATTCTGCCTGGCGTTATCGTCCATAAAAAGAAAGTCTTCAACGGCACGTCGAAACAGACCTACGTGGAAGAGGATCACTTGCTGAAATATTTGTCAAATTTTTTTAAATCATTCTTTCTGTTCATCAAAATTTTTCCCCAGACGAGCACACCAGGATCATTATAAATTAAAAAAAAGACCATTAAAAATTACTATTAATAATAAGTAATAATGGACGCCCCTGGGATTAAAACAGTTATTTGAATTAACAAATAAACAAGTTGAACATCAATCGCCCACAGGCATTAATCAAATAAATTTAGCAAATAATTAATTACATATAAGTTTACATGATAATATTTACTAAACAATTCGCTGCAAATAGCAATCCTTAAATATAAAATTATTTTTTTCACTGTGTATATAACTGCTATCAAATGTTTAAAAATCGATCCTTATTACTATCTTTCAATAATTTTTGTCACTACAGAAAATATATTTTCAACACGCTCAAATTTTTCGCTCTTCTTACTGGTCCCATTATTGATGATTATCATTTAAGCACAATGTTCTGCTTTCAGCAGGGTAATGAATTAAATTTAGTGAATACTCTTCATAAGAGGATTGACTTGGAGACGATTTCTTCTATTACTTGACGAAATGCTGACACCACAACGTTGATGAAGCTGAATTACCACATTTAGACTCATACAGGAAATCTTTATTTTTCTCTCTACACCTTTCGGCCATCCTATTTCTCTGTTTCACTCACTTCATACCTCTTGATCACTTCTTCCACTGCCATCATACGTCTTCTTCCATCTCTCAATTCATTTTTATACTCAATTTCAAATCGCCTCATTGGAAAACACCTGCATCCAGGGACCGCCTCAAGATAGCTATTGGTTTGAGGGGAAAATCTTTGAATTAGTCCCAGGTGGTGGCCACCTGAGGCAAGCTCAAATTCCAGTCCATGCAAACAAACCCTGCTATAAAGATTAACTTTCGGACAGTTAATTCATTAAGTTCTAAGACTACCGAGGAACAACTTTTTATACAAAAAAAGGAACTGAAGAGATGAATTCTAGATAATTGTGTTCATGAAGACCTCACAGGGTGGATTTGCTGAATTGCACCTTTACTTGTTTTTGTGTTACAAACAACCAGACCAAATTGTTCGAAGAATTTTTTATTTTTCCCATTGACAAATATCTATTGGTAATTTTATTTTTAATAGGATACATTACAAATTAAAACACATTAAAAATTTAAACAATTCTAAACAAACAAAAATACGATGTAACAAAACAAATTAAGTCAACTAATAAGTTTATCTCCAGACAATTTGCAAACATGACACAGTTACATCTAGTGAGAACTGAACAATACCTAATTTATAAGAGAAATTTAAAAAACTATAACGTGTTAGACTTTTTTACTTGACTTTTTAAGTCAATCCTTAAAATATTTTTTTTTCTAAAATTTAATTACCAAAATGGTCAAACAAGACTCTTGAAAAATAAATTATTACTATTCGTAAAGTAAGAAAGTAAAGAATTCACAAATTAAATTGAATTCATGAATTAAAAATTGAAGAATTTTTTTTTTAAACTGATTGAACATAACATTATGAATTTTATTTTATATGCCTACAGCAAATTTAATTTAGATAATACACTCTATCAAAAAAAAAAATATTTTAAAAGTTATTTATTTTATTTTATTATTAGAAAATATATTATATTATTCGAAAATATTTTTAAACTGATAAGCATCCATGGTTTTTAAGTAGCTTTCTTATTAAATACTGGGTGAAAATAAATCAGAAATCCTAAATTTTTGCAACGATTTTATTCATGCAAATGACATTTAAAAGAGAATAATACCCTAAACCGTGAGAATTCTAATTTTAAAGGCAATGCTAAATTAAATTACATAATGTACAGAAAAAAGAGAAAAGATTACAAAAATATTTTAAATTATTCCACATCGATTTATCTAGTCTGCGAAACATAGTTAATAACTTAAGATTGCCATTAGGATATTACTCAGCATAGAATAATATGAAAATAATTATCCTTTTGGAATTTGAATAAACAATCACTTAACTACTATTCTTATAAAATATCCTGCAGGGTGTTTGCTCTGCTGAGCTTTTAATCACAATATATTTCAATATTATTTAATAAATTCATGATACACACTGATTTAATAATGTAGAAATAAGATATCTTTTAAATTACTAAGTAGTTTAATATTGATGAATCACTAAATCATTTCCATGAATCTATATAAATTATGTACAAATCTTTGTCAATCTGCTGGTATTATCGGTTTAATTTTCTTTTCTCTGATGACTGCTCTGTTCAATTACATGTAGGTAGGATTTGGAAATGATTACCTAGTAAGTTTAACTATTGGTTCTTTAGTCAGTTTAATTATTATTACTAAAAATGGTAGATAAATGTTTCTTGTATGTGTAGGTGTTTTATTACACACAAATGCGAATTTCTTACTTTAGGAAGACCGTAAAGCAGACATTTATAGAAACAATAATATTAACTCCTCTCATGTTGCACTACTTTTCTTCCTAAGAATGTAGTAGTAGTAGTAGTAGTAGGCAATCTCTTTTGATACGAATTCAAAAAATTATAATTCGGTATTAAATTCTTTTAAAAATAACTATTTTAGATAATAATTAATTTTCATTTAGCAAATTATTCATAATTTTATTCAAAAAATCTTTTCTTGAATCTATATAAATTATATACAAATTTTTGTCAATCTTCTGATATTATTAGTTGAATATATAGAATAATTATAATATTATTTATCTCTCTCTCTCTCTCTCTCTCTCTCTTTCTTCTATATAGATATATATATATATATATATATAGAGAGAGAGAGAGAGAAAAGATCTATTTTTATTTGCAGAACTATTTGTGAGAACTATTCTGGAACTATTTTGTAGAACTATTCTAGAACTATTTGTAGAACTATTCTGGAACTATTTGTAGAATTATTCTAGGACCATTTATAGAACTATTTTTAAAATTATTATGGAATTAGTTGTAGAACTATTCCAGAAACATTTGTAGCAGTTTTCAATAATATTCTTGATGGACCGCTTATTTTTGTTAATACAGTTTAGAAGTATACCCTGCAATGTAAATTTGAAAGATTCCTCCCTTTTTTTCTCCGACTTTACAGGAGGAATTTCAGCAAAGATTTCCTGGGTTGTACATGATTCGGGTTGGGTTTCTAAGGAGCTCTTACGGTTCCCAAACCCAATGCAGTATCCACGAAGTGTTGCCCAGGCCCAAGAATTAAACAGTTAATCAATTCATCATCTATGGAGAAACTGCCAGCTGATCAATGGCTGGTCTTTTGCGCAGGTCAAGCAACCGAATCTATTTGTTTATGAATCATTTATTAGAACAATAATGGTACATCTGTTGCTCTTCTACGCATGTAATTACCATTGACATTAATGATAAAAAATCGACGCTGTTTAATCTTGGCAAATGATTCTAAAATCCAGGTTTATACATTTATATAATGTAATTTGCTGCCTTTTTTTTAAGGTACAAATAAATAATTTATAAAAAAATTTTTGAATTTTTAAAGTTTTTTTGAAAATCGTTATGAGTTGTGTAAGTACAAATTATGTGTTTTACAATGGATGTAATTTTTTATTGTTTTTTTTGCTTAAAAAAACATTATAATTTTTGTCTTGCAATGGATAATGTTCTAACACTTTTCGCTCTTATCAAATTGAATTTTGTTAATAACTATGAGTAAAAGTTAAAATTGCAAAGACAGCCCTCCACAACTGCAACGCATAAGACGAAAAACAAAATTATATAACAATTATTCACAAAATCAGTTGAATTAGCCAGTTCGTTCTTTGTATCCTCTGTACTGCTTGGAACTCTTCGCTCGATTCTGCACACTACCTTTTCTTTTTTCTCCCTCTCCCAAAGTATAACGGGTGAAAAAAAAAAAAAGAAAACGTGTAAATCAAAATCTAACGTAAGGGTAACCGTCTTTGAATGTTGAATTTTTCAAATTTGAATTAAAGGCTGTATTTTGGGAGTAGTAGTAGTTGAGTGTAATAACTTTTTGTGAGAATTCTTGGTGGATCTTTACTCTGAGTATAAAATATGACTTTAAGTAAAATAAATTTATTCTTGGTTTAGCGGTTACAACATTTTAAAGTAATAAGAATCATTATTAATGAGATTACTACATAAAAATTTCTTTTTAATATTTATTTGAATCACTTACATTACGATGCAATAATTCAATGCGAAGGAGATTTATAAATTGTAGAACTGTGACCAATGAACATTCTTAATAATATTATCCCGTTTTCTTCGCAGATAAGATGGGGACTGTAAGAATAAAGTGGCACTTGGCTATTTCTTCCATGGTTAATAGACACTACACTGAGTGACAAAAGTCATGGGATAGCAATATGCAGATTTTCAGATGGCAGTAGCATCGCATAGAACAGGTATAAATGCGCAGTGCTTTCGCAGGCTTTCATTTCTGTTCAAGTTATTAATGTGAAGAGGTTTTGACGTGATGATGACCGCACGACGGGAATTAACAGACTTTGAACGCGGAATGTTAGTTGGAGCTAGATGCATGGGTCATGCCATTTCGGAAATCGTTAGGGAATTCAACATTCCCAGATCCACTGTGTCAAGAGTATGTCGAGAGTATGAAATTTCAGCATTAACATCCCACCATGGACAGCACAGTGGTCGACCGCCTGCACTTAACGACCGAGACCGGCGACGTCTGCAAAGAGTCGTAAATTCTAACAGACAAGCAATACTGCGTCAAATAACCGCAGAAATCAATTTGGGACGTACAAGAGACTTGTCTGTTAGAACTGTGCGGAGAAATTTGGCTTTCTTGGGCTATTCCAGCAGAAGACCGACTCGAGTGCCTTTACTGACAGAACGACATCGCTTGCAGCGACTCTCGTGGGCACGTGAGCATATCGGTTGGTCCCTAGATGAATGGAAAACCGTGGCCTGGTCCGATGAGTCACGATTTCAGTTGGTAAGAGCTGATGGTAGGGTTCGAGTGTGGCGCAGACCCCACGTAGCCATGGACCCAAACTGTCAGCAAGGCACTGTTCAAGCTGGTGGTGGCTCTGTAATGGTGTGGGCTGTTTTTATGGCACGGACTTGGTCCTTTGGTGCGACTGGACCAGACATTGACTGGAAATGCTTATTTTCAGCTACTTGGAGATCACATACAGCCATTCATGGACTTCATGTACCCAAACAACGATGGGATTTTATGGATGACAATGCGCCATGTCACCGGGCCACAACTGTTCGCGATTGGTTTGAAGAACATTCTGGACAATTCCAATGAACGTCTGGCCACCTAGATCACCCGACATGAATCCCATCGAGCATTTATGGGACATCATCGAGAGATCTGTTCATGCCCAAAATCCTGCACCATCAACGCTTTCACAATTTATGGACGTCTATCGAGACAGCATGGCTCAATATTCCTGCAGAAGACTTCCAACGACTTGTTGAGTCCATGCCACGTCGAGTTGCTGCACTTCGCCGGGCGAAAGGAGGGCCGACACGATATTAAGAGGTATCCCATGTCTTTGTCACTTTAGTGTATATTGTGGTTAAAATAGTCCATTGATTGGCGGGGGGGGGGGGTAGGACGGAAGTGAAAATAGCCTTATATGTTTATGTAGTGTGAGAGAAATACAAAACATTTTGACCAGAGTGTCTAAATTTCAAGACCAAATACATTCGTTGTCAATTCTACCCATTTTAGTAGCTCTACTTTAACAGCTGATATCAGCAGAAGGAATTGAATTTCATAATAACTGTTCCCTCTCTGACTTACATGTGGTCTGAAAAGTCCATAGGCTAGCATAGAAAAGTTCATTTTTTTTTTTTTTTTATAGAATTTTATTTTATTTTTCATTATAGTTGCCTTCGAGGGCAATACAACGATTATAGCGGTCATACAATTTTTCGATACCATTTTTATAGTACGATTTGTCTTTAGCCTCAAAAGAGGCTTCAGTTTTGGCGATTACCTCTTCATCGATGCGAAATTTCTGTCCAGCAATTCGAAGCCCGATTCATGCAATTTTCCATCGTTTTCATTGATTTGTGACACGGTGCATTGTCTTGATGAAACAGCACTTTCTTCTTCTTCAAATGAGGCCGTTTTTCTGCAATTTCGTCTTTCAAGCGCTCCAATAACGCTACGTAATAGTCGCTGTTTATGTTTTTTCCCTTTTTAGGATAGTCAATGAATATTATACCATGCGTATCCCATAATATTGATGCCATAACCTTGCCAGCCGACTTTTACGTCTTTCCACACTTTGGAGTCGGTTCATCACGTGCAGCCCACTCGGCTGACTGTCAATGACATGCTGACTGAAATGATAGAGCCATGTTTCATCCATTGTCACATATCGACGCAAAAATTCGGATTTATTACGATTGAAAAGCTCCAAACACTGCTTAGAATCCTCAATTCGTTGTTGTTTTTGGTCGATTGTGAGCTCGCGCGGCACCCACTTTGAACAGAGCTTTCGCATATCCAAATATTCATTCACGATATGTCCAACACGTTCCTTTGATATCTTTAGGGTCTCCCAATCAACTTCACTTTACGGTTATCAGAAATTATACTGTGAACTTTTTTGATGTTTTCGTCGGTAACAACCTCTTTGGGGCATTCCTCGTTTAAATTTAGCAAACCACTTCTCTACGGTTGATTTTCCTGGTGCAAAGTCCGAATAATGTTTATCAAGCCAAGCCTTGGTTTCAATAGTATTTTTTTTCGACAGAAAGAAATGCTTTATTAACACACGAAATTCCTTTTTATCCATTTTTTCAAACTAACAAAAGTTGCTTCACTAAAAATGCTATAACTCACATACTAATAGTGCAACAGCTGTCAAATTTATACACGTGTCTTTTGAAGGTTAGGGCTAACTAAAACTCATATGGATTTAATACTAGTAGCGTCATCTATGTGTCAGCCTACGAAACTTTCAACCCACCTGTTAAAGTAAGACAATTTAAGTCTCAACGTCAATGTGAGTAGATTTCTCAGACTTAAAGAAAGCTATTTGTAACCTTGTAATATATTTAAAATTATCAATTTATGCTATTATTATATAATTAATTAATTAAAAAAAATATTATTTTTCATAGAAAATTATTACATTGTTACTAATTTTGTAAGCATTATATAATTAATATTATATTAAATCATTATGCGATAGAAAATGTATTACTCGTTATTTATATCAAATATCGAACAAGAATTATGTACACGGAAATATTTTCATAATGAAAATAAATGGTAATTTATAATTGTATTTGAATTAAAATATATTACATTAGTGGCATAGAAAAAATTAATGATTATGTCTGTGAATTTCTAGATTGACAAAAAACAAATTTTTCAATTTATCATCATTATAAATAGATGTAGAATAGAATATCACTCAAAATAATTATTAGATCAAAGAGGCAATTTTTTTTCATCATGAAACAACTACCCTCCCTATTATTGTTAAATCAGTAAATTTAACTATTTTAATTCTGTTATCAGTGTCAATTTTTATTTTTATCGTTTATTCAAGTATAACTGCAGTAGGTATAATATTAATATATTTTTTTAATTTTTTGCGCCTTTTAAAAGGGGTTGTAATATTTACAAAAAATTGCGAAATCCCTGCGTTTTATTTTTGTCTGTGCTAGACAAATTTAACATCAATATTTTCAGGAATATTACAAAAATATATAGTTAATACTAATAAGATCCAATTTTCATTACTGCTCAAATTATTTATTTAATCTATATTCTTCTAGAGAATAATTGATATTTACCATGTTTTATGTTAAAACATACCATCTATTTCGGTAAGCATTCATGCCATAGTTTGGCATAACTATATTTTTACGATTTTATGATTTCTAGTTTACTTATAAATGATCTAGATGTGGCTGGCGTAAAAGACTGTTTGAGGACAAGAACTATTTTACTATAACACAATATTAGCACATATAATTATGAATATTTTAATGCTGTTCCTATCCCACTTGATCGATAGCAACATCTAGACCAAGTCCATGAACCTGTGGGGAAGGAGGAAATAGTGGAAGCTTTTGTTGTGGGGGGGAACACTCATATATAGAAATCCTGACTTGGCTCAGAATCGCTGAAGAAGAAGGACAAGTCCTTCCAGGAAATACCTTTAGGGGAACTACCCGCATTTGTGTATCGCATAAGAGAAACGCCTAGAAACTCAAACTACCCCCCCCAGGTAGTCCTGAAACGAGGCAAAATGTTGAACATCGCAAAGCGACATAAAGACATCTCATTTTTAAACAGATTTCGCAACAAAGTCATCAGGGGAATAACTCAGGACTAATGCTCACCAGCGGTGTGCATTACCAAAGGAGCCTCAGGCATGAAAATGATAATTATTTGCATAAATAATTTATATATAATTATTCTAAATTAACACAGTTTGTAACATCATAATTTTTATTTATAGATTATTTTGCATTGTTTATAATATCAGCAACTTACAAGACAAGAGCCAAAACATTGTTAGCCCCTACATTTGTAATGAACTCGCCTGGATGACGTGTAAGGCACGTGATCAGTAAGTGGTATTTAACTGCTGCTGGAGCGTCTGAAGAATCATTCTTTCACTTACTTCTGTGTGTGATGGAAAGGCTGCGCGGATGCTCGACTTTGATAGAGGGGGGCAGATTGTAATGGCTGGAAGGCTCCGAAACAAGTATTTCTGAAACTGCACTACTCGTGGTTGTTCGCGATATACAGTTGTTAGTACTTATGCAAAGTGGATGAATGACGGTGAAACCAGCGGTAGACGACATGAAGGTGTTGGACAGCACGTCAACACGCTATCAAAGAAAAAGGTCGTCGGAGACTGTCTCGCATGGTGAGGCAAAACTGGCAGATTGGCTCAGCTGACTTAGCCCAATACAATGCGGGGCCAAGTGAATAGTATCGGAAGTTCCGCGGACACTGTTGGATATGGGGCTACGCTGCAAACGTCACTCTCGTGTGCCTTTGCTGACCAAGCGTCATCGCCACTGCTCCTGTGTTGGGCCAGGAGTCGTGACCCATGGATCAGTGGAAGCGAGTTGCCTGATCAGATGAATCACGGTTTGTCATTTCATCACGCCGATGGCCATGTCAGATACGCCGTCTTCCAGGCGAACAGTTGCTCCCTCAATGTACAGTAGGTAGGTCATACAATAGCCCTGTGGTGCAATATGCCTTGGGAGGTGATGCTCTCTGGAGAGTCTCTTGGACCTGAGGTTGTGGTAGAGCAGACTATGAATGCTAAGCAGGGTATCTGAACATCATTGGTAACCCTCAGTTGCACTCTTACATGGCCTCTGTTTCCAGCTGGAAATGGAATGTTCAAACAGGACAATGCCTTGTCACAAGGCTAAAATTGTGTTGGAGTGATTCCAGGAACATGACGCTGAATTCAAGTTAATGTCCTGGCCGCCTAACTCACCGGATATCAATCCGATAGAACACATTTGGGATGTCCTGGGACGGCGGCTCAGAGTTCAAAGACCACCAATTCGCAATATCTCGGATTTGCGTGGCCGTTGTTATAAACATCTGGTACAATCTGTCTCCGGCCCATCTACCGAGGACTTGTGGCATCCATGCCAAGGCGGTTGAAGCTGTGTTGCGCGCCAATAGTGGGCCAACTCGTTATTGACATGTGGTCATAATGTTTTGGCTCTGAGTGTATAGTTAATATATTATAATATCAGTACCTCACGTTAGAGTTGACGTGAAGTCAAAAAGTTGCAATAATAATAAAAGTATCTGAAAAAAAATTGCGTTTCATTCAAACAAGAGCATCTATTTTTAGTTCAAATAAATGCAACCTATATATATGCAAATATATATATATATATATATATATATATATACATAGATAGATAGATAGATATGAAAAAATTATATAGGACGCCCGATTTTAATCATATTGTTTACGGTTTGATTTTTACACAGCGAGTGAAAAACAGAACATTTCAATAATGGATTTTATACAGATTTACACATGCCTATTGACTGATATAGTGATAGGAAAAACTAATGGCGTTTTATAAACATGTTTCTCCGCATATTCTCCTTTCATATTACCCTCAGAACAATGTAAATTAAATACTTATGCGACAAGGCTATTAACTTAACAAGCTTATTAAATTTTTTGTACGGTCAAAGATTTTGTCAGAATGCCATCTATTGGTAAAAATATTTATGAAAGTTCACACTACATTCATCATTTCCTGAATATAATTAATATATTTATACGTGACTAAACAGTTGGATTTTTTCATTAGATTTTACTGTACTCTTTTGGATATCATAATACACAGCAGAAGGAATCATTTGCAAACGTACATTCTTTAAGAAACCTGCACAGATATACTATCTCTTTAGCAAATTTAGATAGGCTAATATATTCTTCGCTAATAATGGAGAAGACAATGTTGCGTTTTGATCCATCTTGTAAATGCCTTCAATTGTGCAAACTTGAAAATAATTCCCTTATCGAATTTCTGTTAGTGTCTGATGCCAATCTGCGTCGAAGCAAAACCCAACTAATGGGTTTTTTCCTGATAATCAATCTGGAAAAATCAATCACTCAATTTGTCGGAAAATCAATCCGTATTTCACTACCTCTTTTAGGAATCTTAGTACCCATTTGACAGCAAACCTAATTGATTTCACAGGACTTCCATGAAATCGGCGTAGATACCTCTCCAAGATGTGTAATTTTCATAGGCTACCTTAATTTTGCAGAAAAGTTTTGAATCCAAAACTAGTTTTGCAAAATCATTTAGTGCAAATTAATAAACAACAACATAAAAATAATGATTATTAATTTCTTTTGAGCTAAATCATTTTACTCATTGCATTTTTTGCATGATATAAACGGACAACGCAAATATTTTAATTTTTCAAATTTAATTTGCAATTTACAACCTATTGCATTTATTTAAGATCATAGAAGAATCTTTGTAATAAATATTATAAAATTACAGATATTTTCATCATAAAATCCTCAACTTGCACTATCTGAAATTTAAGTCGTTGATCAAATATAAAGCAGACTTTTATAAAATCCAACTGGTAAATATGCAAAAACCATTTTCTACAGATGACAGTTCGTATGGAAACCTTGAACGCGGAACAGGAGCAAATGTTTCTTCATAGGTGAGCATGATGAATTTGGTCTTAATGTTTTACCGACAAAGACGTACTTTTATTGAGCAATGCTATCATCTTGATCATTGTCAAACCATCTGTAAAAAACATTTTGCATCCGATTTTTCATTTGGTGTACTCTTTATGCATTACTTGACATCACTCTTTTGGTGTATGAAGCTACTAAAATGCTTTGATGGTATGAATAGGCATTCTTCGTAAAGAAAACTTGAGTTTCTGCTATAAATTCCTTTTAAATTATATTTGTTTTTTCTTGCTGTCCTGGCTTGTCCTTACGCGAATGATTTTGAGTATTACAGAGGCGCTTTGAAACTGGGATTTTCTGTTTTGGGGACACTAACTTCTAATGGAATTTTCAACTCCCTTAAGAAGATGTGAAGTCTTTTAGCTGTGATTTTAACTTTCTTTCTCTGCTCAATGATCACTCACCGCCGTTTCGCTTTTACATGGAGTACACTGGTTTTCCTTACAATTATTGAACTAAATTCATAAATGATTTTTATCTCTGTAGTGACAATATTTTCCACTTCTCGTGGTGATACCACCTTTGTTTTGTACATTCGTATGCTCATCAGAGTACCCAATTTAAATATGCATTCGTTTCTCAAGCACCAAATTTTCCGTTCTGGGATTTTTGTTGAGGACGAAGTTTTATCTAAATGTTTGGAAATGCTTCAGAAACTAGTTGTGGTCAAAAAAATATCTAAAACTGAATTTTGGCTCAGAAGCTTGGTTGGGAATGTACACAGGCAGTGTTTATAGCTTCAGTCCAGTATTTTGTAACAAATTTCGATTACGATAACTGGTATCATGCCAAAGATACGGAATTCCAGTTTTCCACTGTAATCCCCTTTAGAGAACAGTAGGAATTTGTTTTCATTTGTATTCTGTGGTTTTTATTAGAATTTTACAAAATCTTGGCCTACGGAATTCAAGGCCATTTTCTGTACGGAGTCTATCTTTTGCTGTTCAGCTGATTTGCAATGTAAGTTATTAATTTAATCAATGTAGATTTTACAACATTCTTTTTATCATTGAAAATAAATATTCACAAATTATGTGAATCTTGCCAGTATAAAAGGAAATGATCATCCGACAACTAACATACACATTGAAACATCATAAATCACAATAAATTAAAACTTAACTACTGTAAACAACGGGTATTTTTTCAGCTCTTTACAG